>VDFB02215410.1:0-16814 GCA_007258455.2 Sequoia sempervirens
ACCATTAACTCATCCTGTATTTATACCATCTTCCAACTTTGAAACTTATCAAAGAGTGAACATCCATTAATAAATTCAGGTGGGGTCGGCACAAAAACATCCTAGGGTGGAATTAGAATGAGGGTGACCCAAACACACGCTTGATGAGGACCCAAATAGGTCCCAACACGTTTCATCAACTTCAAAGGTAGTGTTCAACACAAGGTCAACCAAACCAGTATAAAACACAGAACAATTAAGCAAACGTAACTCTTAGCATGATCAAATCCTTCCACAGACCAAAGTTATCTTCAACATGGTCATAACAACTTAACTCCAAAACCGCAATTCATAAGACTTAACCAGAAAGAAATCTGGACCAACAACATTTCTCTTAGACCTCAGCTAGAAGCACAAAAAATCACAGTTTACAAATAGTGAACATAACTCACACTATACAATGAATAAAAAGCCAAAAATCAAGATATAGAAGCTTCCAACAACCATGATCAACATATCTGAACCACACAAACATAGAAGAAAATCTTGGAGCAACCACTAAACACCTACAACCTTTCTTCATTACAATTTTCTCAATATCATCAACATATACAACCAATAACCTACATCCATGACATCAATGATGACATCAACCCGTTGATAACCAGTTGACCAGTTGATATCAATGACAACACCTTCATTCTTGTAACAGTGGTTGGGTGGAATAGCACCTCAGCCATGTTCTCATCCATCAATGGAGGCGAGTTGTTATAAAGGAATCATATCATAATTCTATTTACGTAAATATATCATTGATGTAACTGATGAGATTGTTGTAATAGATGAAATTGATGTATTGATGTATTGAATTTGAGGCATTGAGTTCCAAGCCAAATTTGTAAATTTACTATTGACGTTTGGAAATGAATATATATTTAGTTTTATTTTTTTATTTATGGACATAAAATTGCTAAATGGAAATAGCTATGGGATTTATGTCATAAATTGTATATTCATAATGTCAATTTTTAAATTATGTGAGGAAAATATAGTTGGGCATGTTACACAATAGTAAAATGATATTATAGGATCTCACATGCCAATGGCTTATCCTTTCATTCATGCAAAAACTATTTCTTAGACTTAGGTGGAAAATTGTTGAGATGATTATTTACTTCATTGATACCACAAGTAGGGTTGGGAGGGATTAGATGATGGAATGGAAAATTGAGTGTTGTTTATAATTGAATAGGGTATTATTGTTTGTTTATGAGGCTTAGAATGATAGAGTGATGTACTTTGGGGTAGGACTAGTGATGAAAGGACAATGGGGTAAGTGTGGGATTAATTAGGCTTGTTAAGGGGCGTAATGAATGGTGGAAGGGAGGGAAAAAGTGAAGAGATTAAAAGGGAATGTAGGTGATTAAGTATGAGATGATAAGATGGAAGAATAAAAATAGGAATGTGAAGGAAGGGGATCATCATGGGGAGAACAAGTGTTCCCAACAATTTCACTAATATTTTTCAACATGTCCAACTAGTAGATTCGATCAGTGTTGGAGCTCATTAAGTAAGAAAGAATATCAAGGATCACCCTTTAATTTATTTATGTATTGATTGAGTGGTTGTGACATGACAAGCATCTTAATTTTATTTTTACTTTCAAGTGACTCAAAGTGGCATTTTGATTGAAAGTTTCCTCATCATTGAGAAGAAAAATTATGAATAGAATTTTGATGATAGAGTGATGTGATGAGTCCATGGTGATGGAAAAATTCAACCAAATGATACATCTAAGAGGAACTAGATACCTTGTGACCCTATTTGACATAAAAAACTATAAAATAATGCACTAAAGAATAAAATAATAAACCAATAAATTCAAAATATATCATATCTAGAAAATGGAAAAGGAAGTAGGGGAAATCACTAGGTTGTGCAATCTTGGTTGGGATTTGATAATGGATAAAAGTTTAGAATTATGTCATACTTCTATAGAGGAAATGACCAACACAAACATATATTTTTAACTTGGATTGCATAAAATTGACATTTATGTTTTGAATTTTAAAATGAAATAAGATAATGAAATGTATAAATCTTATTGTAGTTTATGTTTAATTTTTTTTTAAATAGTTGGATACATATTTTTATAAATTTAATATAATTATTAAATGTTTAATATTTGAAAAAAAGTGAGGTCCATGGGATTTTGCAAAAGATATAGAAAATTAGAAGAAAAAAATTGATTTCTTTTCAATTAGATAACTTGAAAATCTATAGTGCATAGAGAAAAAAAATTGATGATTTTTTTAATAATCTTTTAAAGTCAAAATTATTCAAAATGTCAATTTTGATGGGAAACCAATTTTTTTCTAAATTATTTTTAATTAAAAAACTATACCCTCTTGAAGAATATTATCTACTATAGTGCACTGTATTTTTTTAAAATATATATTTTATATATTTCAAATCATTCTCATGTTCAATTATACCTACTTACAAATTATTATTTTTAAATATATATATATATATATATATATATATTGTAGACACTAAAAATTGTCCTAGGCCTGTGACTTCTAAATTCTCCATCGTTTCCTCTTTTGTCTTTATAATTAAATAATTTCAATTATTTAATTAATTCATTTCTATCTTTATTTCTCCTTGATTAATTAAATACATTTTATTTATTTAATTACATCACTAATTAAGTCCCTTTCTTTCTAAAATTAAATAAATTCTTATTTATTTAATTTTTATACCACTTTCTACTATAATTAAATAATTATTATTTAATTATTCATTGGTCTCTTCTCTCATAAATTAAATAAATTTTATTTATTTAATTTGGTCCACTCTCTTTAATTTAGAGGAGCGATGTGTCTCATGATTCTTTTCTTTGACTGATGTTTGTGGATTGTCTTGGAAAAAAGACTGGGGCAACCTTGCCTTAATATGAGTCGAGACGTTCCTTGTATGCGACTATCTATTTTGGAAAGTGGATGACCTTGGACACCTTGTTCTATGTCATACCATGGTGCTTTTTGTCCATTTGTTTCATTTTACTACCCAATGATGATTAAATGTGTGGCCTATTATGTATCTGGAAAAATATTGAAGTTCTTTCTTCATACTAACATCCATATCTCCTAATAGAAAATATAACAAGCTAACATTTGCTCTAAGAACACACACACTCTTTTTTTCAAATTTATGTTCTTCTGTAGCTTGATGAATCAGCCCGGCAGGGGCCCATCGGGGCTCCCCCACCTATGAACTTTGCTCTCTCCAAGAATTGTGCGTCGTCTCCTTCTCGGGAACTAAATGTACGCCTAGTAATTCACATGCTTCTTTGCCTGGGGGTTTGAACAAATCTATTTTTTCTCCTAGGGGTAAGGAAATTTTGTTAACTGGTGAAAACTTTTCCTCTTACATAGAAAGCTCATTGGAGGAAAGGTGTTGTCTAAGGCACCTCAGGACTCCTTGTCTGCTTTTTGTACTGTTACGGGGGATGAAGTGGACATCCCAGATGCAACCATGAATGATGACTTGGAGGGTCTAAAGCTATCCTTGGTTGGGAAGTTCTTCGTTGGTCATCTTAACATTAACCAGGTATGTAAGTGGGCCTATGACACTTGGAATCTCAAGGGCAGTGTTCAGATAAGGCAAAGCCTCATCTTCAAGAAGTGCAATATGAGGAGAGCCTAGCCTTGAAAGAAGATGCTCTTATGAAGAGTGTGGATGGGATTTCTTTGCAGGAAGTGAAAAATGGGATTTTCTCCCCACCCTCTTTGGAGAAACTTCTTGAATCAGGTAATGGAAAGGGGGATAACATGAAAATATTATCTCAAGATTTGGTGGGTGGAGAACAACAAAGTGAGCTTCCTGAGGAAGGAGAGATTGTCAGCCAAATGGAAAATCCTATGACTCCTTCCCCTAAGCTCCATACAATAGACCAAAATTTAGGGGATGGTTACATGCCAAAAGGTAATAATGAGAAGGAAAGTCAATATGGAACTAGGAAAAGCAAGATAAACTCTTGTTCTCCTCAAAAAGAGGGTGTGGTAGATGAATATTGGATAAACACCAAATCAAGGAAAAAGAAAAAATTGGATGTAGGAAGAAATAAAAAAAGTAGGAAGACCTCAATTAAAAGAATCAAAGATTAAAGAAACAACAAGAGATATGGTTGCGGGTAAGCAAAGAACTCTTGACTCTTTGGCAAGGAGTAAATAAAAAAAGAAGGGATTTTATTCTCCCACTTTGAGTAGTATCAGTTTGATACTGATTTTCCTGTCTTGTTTCAATGTGTATACTATCTTGGAATGTTAGGGGACTTAATGGCCCCTATAAACAACATTTGTTAAAAGCTTGCTTGGTTAATGTGAAACCTGATATCTTAACAATTTAGGAAACTAAAATGAAAAGAGAAAGCTTTGAGAAAGTTTTAAAATGGCTTTGGCCCGATGTTGGTTTTGAAGTTAGTGATGATGAGGGAGCCTCAGGAGGGATTGCAACTTGTTGGAACTCCTCAAGGCTTGTTGGAAGGTTGGATTTAAATAATAAAAATAGTCTCTTAGTTAGTTTGGAAGACAATGCTACCTTAGAAAAATGGAATATGGTCAACATTTATGGTCCCAATTCAAGATTGGACAGGCTTGATTTATGGAATATACTAGAAGGAATCATTTCTGATAGAAAAGATGAGCTCTGGATGTTGGGAGGAGATTTTAACTCCCCGTTATAGCCATCAGAAAAAATGGAAGTCTAACTGATTTCTCTAATAGCATGATGGACCTTTCAGGTTTCCTTAACTCTATAGGGCTAATGGACATTCCTCTGGCATGATCTCTCTTTACCTAGTCAAATCAGAGGTAGGGAAGTCGCCTAATTCAAGTGAAATTAGATAGATTTCTTGTTTCCTCTAATTGGAATATCTTGCAAAATCTTTCTCTGGTTGCTTTTCCAAGAACAAGCTCTAATCATAGTGCTCTCCTTCTGGAATGGGATGATAAAATGACTAAATGGCCTTACCATTTTAGATATGAAATAATGTGGTCGCTCCACCTAGACTTCAAATCTTTGGTTGAAGAGTGGTGGAATTTACCTTGTGATGGCACTCCCATGTTTCGATTAACTCAAAAGTTGAAAGGGTCAAAGAAAAGGTCAATGGGTGGAACAAGTACTCATTTTGGAACATTTTTACCACTAAGAAAGACTTAAACTTGAAAATTAAGGAGATCCAAGATATAATGGAATTGGGAATTATGGCTAATGAGATTTGTAACAAAGAAAGGGAGTTGAGAGCTCAATGGTATAAAATAAACAAAAAGGAAGAAATTTTCTAGAAACATAAATCAAGAATCCAATGGTTAAGAGAAGGGGACAGAAACACTAAGTTTTTCCATCAATCTACTTTGAAGTATAGAGGAAGAAATAGGATCAATTTTTTAACTACTTCTAATGGGACAAGACTTGATAGTGATGAGGATATAGCTAGGGAGGATGTCTCCTTATTTTCAAATTTACTTGAACTGCCAAAGGTTGATAATTTTGAATTGAATGAATTTTTGGAGGTCATCCCCAATGTTATCATGGATTAGGATCTCAAAGAATTATCCAAGGTTGTTTCTATGAAGGAGGTTAAGGAGGCTATTTTCTCATTTGGTGCTTTTAAAGCGCCAAGACCAGATGGATTTCCCCCTAGTTTTTTTCAAGTCTATTGGGACATAGTCTCTCCAGACTTATTTAGTGTGGTGAAGGATTTATTCAGATCGAGAAAGGTTTTGAATCAGATGAATACTACTTTTATAGCTCTTATCCCCAAGAATAGTGATGCTATTTCTATGAATGATTATAGACCTATCAGTTTATGTAACACCACCTATAAGATTTGTTCTAAAATTATTATCAACATGCTGAAATTAGTCTTGAATAGAATGATTGTTGTGAATTGGAAGGGATTTTTCCAAGGAAGAGAAATATTGGATGCAACCATTTATACCCATGAGGTACTACATTCTATGGACCAGAGTAAAAAACAAGGTATGGTTCTAAAGTTGGACATCTCAAAAGCATATGATCAGGTCTCTTGGAATTTTCTATTTGTTGTTCTTTAAAAATTTGGCTTAAATGGTAAATTCCTCAAGTTAATCAGATCTTTTGTCACTACACCAAGGTACTTTGTCCTAGTTGACGAGGTTCCTAATTATTTTTTCTCTTCAAGTTGTGGTCTGAAACAGGGAGACCCATTATCACCCTACTTGTTTATAATTGTTGTAGTTTTAGGTCGCAATACACAAAAACAGATTGCAAACAAAACCTTAAAAGGTTTTTGTGTTGCTTCCTCTTTACTCCTTGCCTCACATCAACAGTTCATAGATGATACTATTCTTATGTGGGAGGCATCTATTGTTGAAGCAAAACAATGGAAATTTATTCTTGACAAATATGCTAAGTTATCTAGTCAATTCATCAATTATCAGAAAAGCAAAATCTACTTCTTTAATACTAGTAAGATTGTTAAAGAAAAAGTTATAAATATCTTAGGGTGTCAGGAAGCGGACTTACCTTCTACTTACCTGGTCCTACCTTTAATCTCTAGAAACCCCAATAGCAATTACTGAAATTATATTGTGGAGAAGATATAGAAGAAACTAGATGGGTGGAAAGGAAAACTATTGAGCTTTGCTAGGAAGATTCAACTTTTAAAAGCCTCCCTACAAAATATTCATGTCTATTACCTCTCTCTATTCAATATCCTTGCTTATGTTGCAGAAAAAATTGAAACAATTCAAAGGAGATTCCTATGGTCAGGTGTGGAAGAAAGGAAAAGAATGGCACTCATTAAGTGGGAAATTGTTTGTACACCAAAGAGAGAAGGAGGTTTGGGAATTAGAAGAATAAAAATTTTCAACAAAGCTCTAGTGGAAAAAATGGGTTGGTTTCTTTTGGAAGGTGAAAAAGACTGAGTACAGATCCTTAGGGCTAAATATTTAAATAATGAGGCTTGTTGCTTTCCCAAGAAAAAGGAGCTACCTTATGGCTTTGTTTTTGGAACAATCTACTAAAAATGGAGGAACCTTGACTAAAGGAGCGAAAGTAAGGATTGGAAATGGGCTTAGAACTGACTTTTGGGAGGATGTTTGGTCCACATGTGCTCCTTTATCTACTAGAGATGGCCTTCAACAAATCAAAATTAGATTAAAAAGAAGCATTGGTAAGAAGGTTTCTAACTACCTAGATTGGGAAGGATTGAGACCAAAATGAATTGACTTCAAATTTTTTTTGAATAATGTTGTTCTAAGGGGTGGTAGATAGCTGAATTGGGATGTTGCCTTGGACTTGTTGTTGAGTCTAATTGGGAATCCTAACCTCTTTTCAAGAAACAAATTGGATGAATGGATTTTGACAAAAAATGCTACTAAGAGGTTCTCTATTAAGTCAACCTATAAGGCTATGGATTTGCAACCTCTTAACATTGGAGTCTTTAATTGGAATAAGGTGCAGAAAAACAACCTAATCCCTAAAATTAACGATTTCTGGTGGGCTATGATACATGGTAAGATTCTTACAATTGAAAATCTTAAGAAAAGAGTTTGGTACTTAGTCAATAAATGTTATCTTTGCAATAAAGAAGAAGAAACTATTATGCATTTGTTCTTTCAATGTCCTTATGCTCAAGAAGTCTAGGCTTTTTTCCTAGAGATGCTTAAGGTTGAATGGGTTTCCCCTGCCTTAGTTAAAATGTTTGTTGAAGGGTGGTGCTTGTGTCCTTATTCTCATAATATAATCCTTGACTTATGGGGACAGGTTCCCCCATTTCTTACTTTGGGTTTGTGGAAAGAGAGAAACAATAGGGTCTTTAGGGATGTTGCTAAGAGTAGTAAGGAGCTATGTATGGTTATAAGGAGATAGATTCAAGAAAATATCAAAAGTTGTTAGCACACCCAGTCTAAGCAAGGGCCTACCCATCAAGAGTTAAGAATAAAGCAGTAGTGGGAGATTTCCCATGACCTTAACAATGTGAATTGGGCTAAACAAATCATAAGAAAAAGTACTATTTGGATTCCCCCTAATCCAGGATGGGTGAAATGTAATTTTGATGGATGTTCAAAAGGAAATCCAGGGCTGGTTGGAGAAGGAGGTGTGGTTAGGGATGATTGAGGTATTTATCTGGCTAGATATAGCAAGGGTCTAGGAACAACAATGAATAATTTTGTTGAAGCCTATGTTGTTTGGGCTAGAATCAGTTATCTCAGAGACAATGGGTATAGGAAGGTTATTATTGAGGGAGATTCTAAGATTATTATTGAATATCTTAATAATATAGTTGAACCACCCTGGGAAACAAAAGATCTTCTGGACGACTATAAAATCATGTTACAGTCCTTCCAACATTACAAAATCCACTATACTTTTAGGGAGGGTAATATGGCTATGGATGCAATGGCTAAAATACTGGGACTTCTCTAATCTATCTAATCAATTAAAAGAAATATTTGCAAAGGATAGATTGGGAGTAATTTGTTGAATAGCTCACAATTAGTATAACCAGTTATAAAATATTACAAAATGGGGTGGATCTTACTGCCAAGACTCACTGTCCAAATGAGAGGCTCACTGCCTATAGAATTACAATGACAAAATGGCTTACAACCAAATAATGAAATGATAATGTACACCTAACAAGTGTTGATTCAGTTCCTATGAAGCTTAGTAAACTGACTTGGACACACTTCATCATATTTGCACTTCTTCACATTCACATCATCATCAATTCCTCTGTCTACAATCTCAAAACTATCCAATATATAGTTGATACATCTGCAAGCATCAATTAGGTCAGCCTAATTAGATGCAACCCTTATTCATCAAAAATACCAACTATCAGCTTCAAGCATTCACAAAATCTTTTCAAAGACAATTCAAATGCTCAACACACTACATCATGGCACCATGGACCTAAGATAGGTCACACATACATCCGCAAGACAAAATTAATTTACTATTACATCATCTATCCATTAGGTCATCCAAAGATACACCTAATAGAAAAAATGCAACAACAGAGCAATGTCGATACACCATATGAGCATTTGAATACATGAGATTATGAATATACATGCTTCCAACATCCATAAACCATTTCCCAAACTGCAAGCAACAATAATCAATAGCAAAGGATTACAGACCAAAATATCAGAGGATGATAACTGCATACGGGTTCAGATACCAGATCAAACTAAGACTTAATCTTGCAATTGCAACTCATATATCATGGTGACATCAATGACAACACAAAATAACAAAATGAGATGTTCTTATTCATTCTTCCAACATGATTGATAGATTGGGAATTCAGATTAATTATGGATAGAGTAGTAATGATTAAAAAGATTGGCGGGTTTAGGAGTCCTACTATCATGAGGAATCCTTGGTGGCATCTCAACAAGTTGACAAGATGGATTTGGTGGAATGAGGGAAAAGGTACGCCAAATCCCAAAGACATGAGAGGAACGAAATGGAAAGGACAATGTATTTGGATTGCCTTGTACTTCGAAAAGGAAGGTTTAAATGAGGAAATAATGAACACAATCTGCACTGCAAAAAATATAGAGTATGATCTTGGAAAAGACACATTGACATGTGTTAAGGATGATTGAAAGACACGTAATAAATTAAGTATAATCATGATTAAGAATGGTGGCAGGGCTATTAGATTTAATTATGATGGGGCTCGAAAAGGTGATAACCGACTTTGCTTCAATTTCAAACAACCTACCAATTGTTTTCAGCTGTTATTTTCTCAAATGAAAAATCACAAGGTTTCCATTCAGACTGAGTTTTTTGAGTTGTCAATTTCCATTATCGAGAATGAAGATGGGCAAATAAATGAGTTTCTTCTCCTTCCAAAAAATTACCCCTACAAAGAAAACGCCATGGGAGGCCCGAGGAAGAGAACATATCAACATAAGCATGATTCTCTATGAAAAAGCTTGGAGCTATGGGGTCTTTTCAAAAGAGTTGGTTTTACCTTGTACTTTGTAGACATGGAAGGATATAATGACCAGCTGAGTTACAATTTTTCCAATGCTTGGAATGATGGTGAAGTGCAGTTGGGTGATCTCCATTTCAAAGTGGATGCCAAGCTTATAGCTAAGGTGACAAGATTAGCTTATGAAGGAAAGAAGGTGGCAAAGGTAAGTAATGGAAAATACCAAGATTATATTAAGAAATTTTTTGAGGATAAAGAGAAGGCTAAGAGATTCCAGAATGGTTATTCTAGGGTTTTACTTCCTCCCTTGTACCACAATGTGTGCTATTTTGTTATGAAATATTTTACACTTGAAGGTCGTTTCCATCGGTTCATGGCTACCACTTCCCAATTCTAAACCATATCCAACACCTTGAGAAGATAAACCTGCCTTTCTTCCTCTTCTCATCCCTAAGTCAAAACTTAACCAATGGTGCAAATCCACCATTACACCAGGGACTAATCCATGCTATCTGTAAATATGTGTTGGCCACATCCCCGCAAAGTAATCTTTCCCTCAATCTGATTGAAAACCCTACCCCTAAGAGCTCTATGAAAATTGAGCTTATTAAGAGTCGCCCTCACACCCTGTAAAAAACCCGCTAAGACTTCTCCTAACCCTATGGACCCCTCGTTAGACCTTCTTAAAGCCACTCTTGAAAAATAGAATGTTGCTTCTATTGGCCCTACTGTGAATAAAAAAGGGAAAATGCTAATCCACGAATTGGGAGTTGACCCAAACACTATCACAATCTTGGATGACAATGACAACCTAGAATGTTCAATTCTAGTAGGCAGTAGGTGTACCAGGCTTGCTTTGGTAGCGTCAAAAGGGTCAGATAGTAGTAAAAATTCTAAATTTTCAAAAGAAAAGTGTGTTTCAGGATCTTAGGATAGCAAGGGGAAGAAGGTGGTAAAGGAAGATATCGATTCCTCTTTGGAGAAAATCTCAGACAGTCTTGGTGGTGAGTCTATTGAGGAGGACGAGGAGGAGGAGGAGTCAAGAGATGAGGGAGATTCCAACAATGAGGAAATATAAGGAGATTCAAGAGGCTAAAGAAAATAATGATATAGTTGTGGAAAATGAAAATGCAACCAAGGACCTAGAGGTGATGGAAATCAAAAACCTTGGTGAAGAGAATATTGCGGGTTTTGACACTGATAGAATTAGAAGGGTGGAGGAGAGGTTGGAATTGATGGAAAAGATGATGCAAGAGGAAGATAAGGATAGCAGATTCTAGGCCCTTGAAAAGGTTGTGAAGAGTTTGTGTAGAGTGGTGTATGCAGTAATGAAAAAGGCTATTATGGCTATGGTTTCAGGTCAAGGAAAAATTAAGAAGCAATAGAGGTGAAAAGCGGTGGAGGATGAAGAGGACTTATCCGGAAAGATGGATCCTAAAGAGAAGTTTGAAGACACTGTCAAAGAACTACTGAAAGTTTGGAGTTTGATCGAGGATGCCTAATCCTTGGTCTTTTTTCTACTTTTTTGTCTCTTGTTGTTATGGTTTTTGGTGCTACTCCTGGTGGTTTTAATACTATTACTGGTCGTTGGTGCTTGGACTATCATATTTTTAGTTGTATCTTTGTTAATTGTTTTAGTTTTTGCATGGACACTACCTTAAGGTTATTCGGTTATTGTGGTATTTTAAGATAAACTGGATGTATTTTTTTGCTATGTCTGATAGGGCTATAATTTTGATCTGGAAGGTATTGGTTAAGCTTTTGGTTGTTGGGTAGGGAAAGTGTCTCTCAGGTCTGCTTCCTCCTAGTGTTGTTTTGACTAGTTGTTGTTCTTTTCTATGTTGTACTAATCTATATGGGTCAGGGCCCTTTCCCTGCTTAATGAATCAAAAACATCCATGTCTCCCATGCTAACATTTCTTCAATTCCCCTTATCTATTTTCCTCTTATCCATTTCGAGAGCACATTTGTGTTCTTTGACCCTGCATGTCCTCTCGAGGAGGCATATCATTACCTCTTTGTCATCCTTTCTCATCCTATTCACACTAGGGCATGTTTTGACTGATTTCTTTGACACAATGCAATAAACTACATTGTATCAAAGAGGGGCAAAATTTACACTAAAAACTATCCTAGGCCTACAGCTTCTAAATACTCCATCATTTCCTCTTTTTCTTTCATAATTAAATAATTTTAATTACTTAATTATTTTCTAAAGTCATAAGTCTTCTATTAATTAAATAATTTTAATTATTTAATTAATTCATTTCTATATTTATTCCCCCTTGATTAATTAAATAAATTTTATTTATTTAATTATGTCACTAATTAAGTTCCTTTCTTTCTAAAATTAAATAAATTCTTATTTATTTAATTTTTATACCACTTTCTACTATAATTAAATAATTATTATTTAATTATTTATTGGTGTCTTCTCTCATAAATTAAATAAATTTTATTTATTTAATTTGGTCCACTCTCTTGAATTTTGAATTAAATCATTATTTAATTCAAAAGATCCTATTTACCACATTCTTCTATAATTAAATTATTATTTTAAATTATTTAAGTATTCATTGGCCACCTAAATTAAATAATTTTATTATTATTTAATCTCCTATCACCTCTTTGTTCATGCCAATCTTATCTTCCACATCAAGTCTTTATCTATCCATGTCTCAATTAACCTCCACCCTTGATTAAATTATTTATAATTTAATCTTGGTCATCAATCCTTGTAATTTAGCCCTAACCCTGTTTGATACCTCATCTTTTATTCTTGGCCATTGATCATTCACATTCAATCCTAGCCCTTCATTCAAATTTGTCTTTCCTATAAAAGACCTTGTCATTGTCATTTATCACCTACCTAGACATTTTTCCTACACAAGCTTATGTTGTCTTGCTATCAAGTCTACATCAAGTCAAGTGCATCCATAGTCAATTAGAATCTTCAATATTTTGCTTTGTCATTGTCATTAGGCCTATTTGTATACTAAAAATCTGAGAGAAATTATTCATATCAAGCAAAATGGAGAAGTGCAATGAAGGTGAATCAATGGTGGCATGAAGGCTTTTTGGTAATATTGTTTCATGTTTTATGTCTATATGTTATTTGTACTTCATTTTTTATTGGGGATTGATTTATATGCTTTATAGCCTAACCTTGATAATCTTATCCCTAATTATATATATATATATATATATATATATATATATATATATATATATTCTAGATATTGAGCTCTACAAAAAGGTGTTTTTTATATTTTCATGACAATACCCTCTGTTGGAGAAATATTGAGTTGAAGTTAAGCTTGATCCCAAAAGAGAGGTTAGGCTACCACATAACACATTTGAGTGAAATAATTTTGACTAAAACTCTTTCACTCAAAAAAGTTTCAAGAAAAACCTTACATACAAATTGAACTCATTTTTAGATTTTAAAATTTTATATGTTGATTTAATAGTTTCAAAAAAAAGGATTTTTTTCAAAACTTCTTGTGTCATGTACATGGCAAGTAGTTTTGGGTGAATTTTTTTTTCTTGAATCTATTGGTCCAAAGTGCGAAAAAAAATTGAACTTTCAACTTAATTTAATGTGAAAAAATAATAAATTTCTACTTCTCTACCACAACAAATGATATAGATTTAGTTAAGTGATGAATAATAGACACAACAATATCTAAATATAAAGGACCTAAAACTAATAATTTGGATAAATATAGAAGTGATAAGGTATTTTAAAATTATGTTTTGATGTTGAGCTTTCAGTCTTGACTCAATAATTTATTACAACTCATGATGGAGATCTAGAATATAATAATGGATAAGGTATGGCGCACCTATGAAAAACCTCTTTACATATTGCTCTAATATGGTCTACACCATGTCTTCTGATATAGACTCATATCAAGGATCATATTATGTAGTTATGCCCTTTGTCATGGCGTATTATAGGACTCCTATAATCTATGAAAGCTAGTGCACTTGCATCTTCTACTTTATGTTTGAGAATGGGTTGTGTTGACAAGCATAATGAGGCTTTCTTATGAGAGATTGATGACCTTGCATTTTCCTAATAATGAATCAAGATTACATAAACACAATAAATGCACGATGCAATGCAATGATGTTTAGTGATGTAAAAGTGATGCTTGAGAGTTCTAAGCTGTCAATATGCTTTCAATTGATATCTTCATTTACAATTTTCATATGATTTCTAAATTCTTTACAAATTAACTAAGACTATCTATAAATACATATTTGTAGTTGCTCAACTTAAGGTATTTCACATGGAGGTTGATGGGATAATAATCAATTCATAAATAGGTTGCTTCAAAAGTAGGGATTAAAATTTCAATTAGATGGACTAGTCTAGGCTAGTAGAGGATCTTAATGAATTGATTAGTCTTGAGTAAAGCAGTGGATAAGATAATTTAGCTAGTGGGTGTATAAGTATGATTTATTTATACACCAAACACATCAAATTAACATTAAAACATCATAATTAATAACATAGCTAAAATCATATAAAATTAAGATATAAAATATAGACTATGCACTTTGTATTCTTTATAACACATGAAAAGTACAATTTTGTATAACAAATGTATCATTTCATTAACTTTGTTTTATGATGAATAATATTTTACGTCAAATTTTTTTATTAAGAATTAAAAAACCAAGTTTTTTATATTAGATTAAGTAGAATAAATAATAGTTATACAAAATAATTTTAAGAACAATCGTGGTATACAACTAAGACACAAGACTATAGAGAAAATATTATAAATTAATCAATAAAAATTAGTATCACATTATCAAATCAAAAAAACGCCACATAATCAATATAATTACTACAAACTAAATATTATATAAGATTACATAACGATAAAAAGCAAGTTATGATGAAGAAAAAATTGGGAAAATTGAAAAAAATCACGTTTGTGATTCATTGAACCCTTCACAATATTTAACCATAAAAATAAATGATGAAAAAACACAGAAAAACCATAATCATGATTTATTGAATCCTTTAAAGTACATAACCATAAAAAACAAGTTATGATGAAGAAAAAAATCACAATCAGAATTCATTGAATCCTTCACAATACATAACCAAAAAAATAAATGATGAAAGATACAGAAAAACCATAATCATGATTTATCACATCTTCTACAATACATAACCATAAAAAAAAAATTATAGTGAAAACAAACAACTTGAAAAATAAAATGATAGGATTCATAACACAAAACCATTAAAAAAATTATAATTATTTTTTTATTTACTCTAAAGAAAACCATGATCATAATTCAATATACCCTTAGAACATTCCATGACATTGTCTAAAGACATGCAAGTTAAAACAAATAATAAAATAATATGATTAAATTGTTTTACTCTCCATATTCTCTCCATTGTCTCCATTTGTCCTTAAAGCCTAGTTGCTTGAAAGTTACGTAAACTTTTTAGTGGTGGCTAAAAAACAAAAGTGACAGATCTTGTATGGGTCCCACACTCACCTAAACCTTTAATATCATTGTCATTTGTCAAACTAGATATTTGATTACATCTTGTGATGTAACGTGGAATGGAGACAAATTAAACTTCCCCCCATTTTCGTTGTTTAGCAAGTTTGAAGACCATATTTAGTTTCCCAAAAATGGTAACATTTTAGAGAAGGAGATGCTGCCAAAAGAAATAATTCAAACATTTTATACAACCCACCAAATAACCACTCCACTCATTTAACTACACTTGGGTCAAACTTAGAGTAATTTGCATGTGGAACCACTCCATTCATTTATCTACACTTGGTCAAACTGAGAGTAATTTGCATGTGGACCATTTAAGAGAATCTCAATCAACTTGTGTCCCCATGAACTCTAGTGCCTAGGTCCATAACTAGTTTGAGCAAATCAATGAGGTTCAGTTAAAGGTGAAAGTATGGTTATGGTGGAATGGAAATTGATTAAGATTATATTAATCAAGTTAAAGGTGAAAGTATGGTTATGGTGGAATGGAAATTGATTAAGATTATATTAATCATGTTAGTGGTATTTTAGTGGTAAAAGCAGTGCAACGCATAATGGATTTCGTATTTTATTTATATTGATACTGTAGATTTGAAGTTGATCTTTTATGTATTATAAAAAAGGTTTTTCGAATGATTAGATCAATTATCTTTCTACTTGTTGCTAGCATCCAAAATACTAACAACTTTGATAATAGATTAGAAAGAAGACAAGTGACAAAAACTCAATAAAGAAAAATATCCATATTCTATTTTAATCAATAAGAAAATGGTTGTAAAAGATGCACTGCCACTTTTTTTGATAGTGCAGTTGTTTCATACATCAATTGATTTATATGCACTAGGATTATCTTTTTCAAGTATTTGTATCTTAACTAATTGGACCAATCCTTCCAAATCATGGGTTAATATTGTGAAAAATGAATAACGAAGTGGATGACTATGTTCATAAGGGCATGACCCACAAGTTCTACCAAAATTACATTGCCAATCGATTTGTATCCAAATAATAATAAAAAAGGTTTTATATCAAATATAAAAATTCTCAAGAACATATAATCTCTACTAATGATCAAGAGGGACAAATCTATGATAATCTTGATGATGTTAAGTCCAACTTTCTCCAATAGTATAAACAATTATTTATTTCCCTAGCTAAAGGATATTCATTTTAAAATATAATGGATGACTTAGTTGACACTTCCATACCCAATAAGATTAATCTCAACCAACATATATACTAAAATCTTATATTCACCCTTGAGGAATTAAATGTTTTTTTGAAGGATATGATT
>VDFB02215411.1:0-19528 GCA_007258455.2 Sequoia sempervirens
CAGAAAACCAAAATTTACAGTCACTGTCTAGTCAACACGGTTATACCAGTTTCAGTGGTCTTCACACAAACAGTCTTTGAAACAGAAACCTGAAATGATTTGCTCAATTTTGCATCCTTTAGGTTCATTTGGTCATTACCATAGTTGTCTTCAGTTAGAGTTTACCTTCATCTTAGGGTATATATCCTCTTGCATTATATTTCTAGAAAGGTCACTTTTACAAACTTTGGGAGTAGTCCACCATCTATACTCTAGAAAGGTCATAGTGTCAATGAAATCTGTCATTGAACCTAGTCTTATCATCTTATAACTTTTTCCTACAGAGATTCATCCTAGCTCATCAATCTAGTTAGGAAACTCAGCTTGTCTTTGATCTTCGTCCTACAGTGGTTCCTTGACTTAACTATATTGACACCTTGGTTTGACTTTAGGCAGTTGGTCCCTTCATCTTGGGTTTATAGAGTTGATCACTTTAGGGTCTTTCTTAGACTTTGCATCTTTAGAGTCTAGACTAGTGTCATCCTAGAACATTCATTATTTGCATAAGAAAACCCCAAAAACATAGAATAGAGTCATATAGTTTCTAGATATAGTCTTGCATTTCCCGCATATTGAGCTTGTCTTACATGGTTGAAACTAGGTCTAAGAGAAGAGAGAGAGAAAACATGTCGAACCCAAATGAGTTCATCAATCCATTTTCTTCAAGACCTCATAAAACTCTATTAGACAAATTCACCACTAGAAACACTCAAGGACATGTTACAATAGAAGACTCAATGTTGTGGTAATGCAATTCAACATCCTTGAGGGGAGCACTCATGAAGGTGATCAGATGCTCGTTTCCTTCATCGTCCTTCTGGGTCAACATGCTAACACAAAATGCTCTGAAGCAAATGAGTAGATGTAAAATGGCTTCAGATAATCTGGGCTAACTAACACAGGTTCCTTAGCGATAGCCCATTTGATTTCTTTGAAGGATTGTTTGGCGTCAGGTGTCCATTCAACTTTGGCATCCTGTTTGAGCATGGCAGTGAAGTTTAACAATGTCGATGAAACCCATTGATGAATTTCTAGAGCCAGAAATTGATCTTTCCAAAGAAAGATTTTAATTCCTTCTTACTGCGCGGAGGCTGAATTTTAAGTAAAGACTCGATGTGGTCAGGATCAATGGAGATTCCTTGTTCTAAAATGATGTGCCCGAGCAGCCGGCCTTCATTCACTTCGAAAATGCACTTCTTGGGGTTTAGGGAAACCCTGAACTCTCTGCATCTCTGAAATACCTTGCATAAGTTAGAGACGTGATCACCCCACCTTTTAGAAAACACGGTCAAATCATCGATATAGATGATTATGCACTTTCCAATTAGGTCTTTGAAGGTGATATCCATGGCGTGTTGGAAAGTGGCGCCAGCGTTGATGAGCCTGAAAGGCATTCTCCTGTATGCGAACATCTCCCACTTAGTGGTGAACACCGTCTTGTGGCGATCCTTGTATTGTACCATTACCTAGTTATACCTAGAGTATCTGTTGAGGAACGACATCATTTGGGAGCCATTGATGATTTGTAGCACCTCATCCAGCGAAGGCACTGGATAGTTGTCTTTCTCAAGATACGGTTCAGATTAGAAAATCTACACACACAATCTAATCTCCCCATTCTTTTTCGATTGAGACCAGTAATCCTGTGGAGTGCGTTTGACAGAAAAATGATTTTAGCCAAGAGAAACTTTTGCACTTCCTTGTAAACAATAGGTTCCAGCAAGGCATTGATAGGGCGTTGTCGCTGGCGGAATGACCACATTTCTATATTAAGAGGGATAGTGTGTGTAATGACAGAAGTGTCGTAAGTTTTCAAATCTTCGTGGCTCCATACCCTGCTCATCATGGTATCTTTGTCATCGTTCCCTTCTTCCTCAGAAAGCATGCACACTTCTTAGATAAAAACATTCTTGGTCTCCCTCAAGTATCCCAAGGTTATAGACATTTACTTGGTTGCTTATGGCCTCCTGCATTCACTGATCCTAGTATCACAGTCTGATCTAGTTTGAATGTAATGCAATCCATTTGAACCATACCTCACAGGTTATGTTAGTCTTGGGGTTGTCGCCCCCTCATGTCTAGTTAGGCCTCTTGTGGATCGAAACTTCATCAGGGTATTTAGTGTGAGACAATGAACTTATGAAGGATATACTTGTCATCATTGAAGAGTTGCAGGTGGGTAACATTATCTAGGACCGATGGTGTGGAAGTTAGCTCAACAGTGAATTTTTTGAGCCCAGATAAAGAGAGGGGTTGTAGCGTGCTAGCTGCTTGAGCTAGGGCATTAGCTGTGCGATTCTAAGTACAAGGAATCAATTATATGTTGAATGCATTTAAACCCTCTAAGAGATCCTAAACCCTATGCTTATAATTTGTGAGTCTCTGATCATGATAGGAATACAACTTCCTAACTTGTTTAACTACAAGCACAGAATCTCTAAAAACTTACAACATTTTTACGTTTTTCTTTAAGGCCATGAGAAGGCCAAGGACTAAGGCCTCATATTGCGCTACGTTATTGGTGCAATAAAACTATAATCTGTGGGCCATGAGAAATATTTTATCTATTGGACTAATGAGTTCGAATCCAGCTCCAGCCCCTTGCCTACACTTGGATCCATCAAACCGGAGCGTCCAGTACACGGAGGGTTCCTTATCTTTGGGTCTGATTGAGCTTCTATTATCTTTCAGCTGGACGGCTGGCCTTCTGATCTTAGGGGAGTTTTTTGGTTCAATGCAATGATCAATAGGTGGTTCTATAGGCATCTCCTTTGGCATTCTATCTGGGGGCAGCTAATTTTCTAACATGCACCACTGTTGCTTGACACAAGCAACAATTGAACTCAGAGTGTGCAGCATTGTGAACCTTCCACCAGTTTGGCAATAAGAGATCCTAGAAATTCATTCAGGCCCCTAGACTAAGCTGATCCCTTGCACACTTCTCCATGAATTCCTGGAAGCCATTAAGTAGTCCCTAGTCATCATCCCTATCCAGCTCATCATCAGCTTCCACCAATATTTCTGTGTCTGGGGGCATTCATGTAGAATTGGTCGAAGGACTACACAACACCAGGAATACTTCATCTGCACATTCTTCCTGAAGTCCGATCTCATTTTGGTAGGAAAAAGGACAATAATTCTCCAAATCAGTCTCGGCAAACAACACCTCACTGAGATTATTGTATTCCGTAATCATGTACTTCATACGGGGTTCACAGTCGATACAGATCTGATTTGGCAGCCCTTTCCATGGCAGCCACATGTGAGAAAGGTCTATGGCGGTGTACCCATTCAGTGCCTTAGTGAATTCCCTTCCTAGAATGATTCCATATGCATCGGGGATATCAACCACTTGAATATCAATGACCTATTGTATCTGTGGGTCTACGGTGATCTGCATCGGGATACGGTTTATTTCACCCATGATGTTGATCTTTGTTTTGTCTAGCTGGGTCACCTTTCTCTTTGAAGGTGTGGGAGTGATGCCAAGGGCTTTGTAGATAGCCAAAGGCATGACATTGGCAGACACTCCTGAATCTAGCAGGCAGTTATGCAGGTTCTTCCTAAAGACTCTAATGGTAGTCAGGAAAGGGGGAGTTTTCGGTCTTCCCTAGAGGATGCATGTAGGCGTGTCCATATGAGCTATTTGACCTTTGTTCCTTTCATTGTCCATATCCCTGGTCTTCTTAAACAACTGATCTTTGGAAAGCAGCCTATTAGCCCTTTCTAGCTCCTTTGTACTTGCTGATTGGCTCACGAGAACATCCTTTCTTTTCCAGGTATTATCCTGTATCTCAGGTTCTTTCCTAGGCTCTTCAAAGGTTACCCTCTTAGCTGGGGTTTCTTGTGTCGTATTAAAGGATGGAGTCCCATTCAAAACCCTAAAGAAAGCATGCCTCACTACAGGAACTTTGAGTAATTCGAAGGCAGATAAGCTGATTTTTACCTTCTTGAACTCTTCTGCCACATATTCACCCATTTGTTCAATTTCGGAGCTAAAAGCTTGGCCTATAGCAGAACTAGGGGTTTGAACCTTTGTTTGATTAGATGGATTTTGAGGTTGGCCTTGAGGCTAATTTTGTGACTAGTTCTTGTTGAGGTATTGGGCAGGTACATGAGGAAGCCTAGGGTTGTTACTAGCATTTGGATAAGGTGGGGTGGCAAAATTGTTTGGTGGGGTAGAAGTTGTAAAGGGTTTGCCCGCTTGTCTATTCCTAAGGAAGTAGGGACTCGACCATTGATAGAACATGTGGACCTCATCTACAAATGATTCTTCTTCATCTACCAGACCATTATCTATTGAATCAAAGAGCTGAGTCAATGTTTTTTCATTACTTACTTCTTGCGCTTCTTTATCCTCAATAGGAGTAGGCTCAACCTCGGATTTGTTGTAGTCACCTTGCGGAAATAGCGCTTGATTGACCACGAGACAGGAGGAATCATATGGCTCAGACGAGATGATGTCCCCGCAGTTGGCATTATCGACTACATTTTGTACCTCCACCTAGAAAATTTCAGCAGCTGTCTGGAACTCAGGACAATCCAGCTCAGAATGTCTGCTAGTTTTGTGAAGTCGACACTACCCAGACAAAGCTGCTTCGGCGAGATATACGCCGCTAGATATTTTGTCATTGCTTTCCAGTTGATCAAATGGTGTGGGTACACCACCATTGTTGGGCCTGGTGTTCCACATACGATTCTACCTTTGAGAAGGTCTCCTTTCTGCATTTTGATTGGCGTTTTGTCCCCTCTCATAATTCTATCCGGAGGAAGTGCCTACTTCCCGATTATCTCTGTTGTCTCTATTATCTTGGCTGTCCCTGTTGAGATTAGCCTGAAATTATGCTGGGAGGCCTGCAACTAATTATTCTAATTATTTAGATGTGTCATCTCTGTGGACATTTTCCTGATCATCTCAGTCAGCTCCTCTAGCTTGTTTTTCTCAGTCGCGCCTCTAGGAGACGGGGCTAGATTTTGGAGAAAAGCGGGCAAGGCTGCCAGCTAATTTTGATAGGCCGGAGGAAAGTCTGGTCCCGACAGGTACAATGGCACCTAGGGCTATTGGGAATACGCCTGCTATTGCGGGGCAATCTGGGAATAGTTGTGCTGCTACTGGGGCTGCAAATAGGAAGACGCGGGAGGTGCATAATTTAACGGCTGCCCTGAATGCAGCACTATAGACAATTGAGGTACCTGGTTCATAAGAGGTTTTGGTGAGCAAACGCCTGATTAAGCCCCTGAATCTACATTGGATGGGCCACCGGCCCCAAAGAAGGCAATGGGCCAGAGATATTTTTCCCCAAGTCTGCACTAGTGACAACAGCTTCTGCATAGGTAGCCAATAGGGTAGCAGGCGGTGGGCGCATCCTTTTCACCAAGGCTGACGTGAGGTTGTCCAATGCTGCATAGTAGACTAGGAGAGCCACTGCATCATCATGGAGGTATGGATCCTAAAGCTTTGTGTGAGCCCGATGGAAGTAATAATTGAAGGAGCCAATAGGTTCATTGACCTTCCTTCTGATAGACATAAACTATTGGTATTAAAGGTCTGAAGGGTTGATGGGAATCTTGTATTTCTGTAGGAAGGTATTCTTCATCAGGTTCCACGAGGTGATGGATCCCTTCGATAGATTAATGTACCAATAGAAGGCTTCTTCCCCTAATGAATGCAGAAAAAGGCAGCAAGCAACGTCTTCGTGGTTGACTTACATTTCAGTGATCGTTGTCTCGAATATTTTGATATGCTCCTCAGCTGTTCTCTGCATATCGCGTGGATGGAACTTTGAACAAAATCCCTCTGAATTCTTGGGCATATCATTGTAGACAGCAAAATGTATCAGCGAAGAGTTATGTGCTAACCAAGCCATGGAGGGTGGCGGAGGTGGTACTTGCTGTTGGAAAATAGGAATTTGGGGCTGTATTTGCAACATAATAGCAATATGGGGCTGCCCTTGAGTTATGGCTATCTAGACTGTGCCTTGGGCTGGAAGGCCTGGGAGAGGAGCAATCCCCTGACTGCCGGAGATACAAGGTGTAAATGTTGTTTGAGATGGTTGGGTGGAAGATGAAGGCCAGCCAAATGAAGGTGAGGGTGAGATGGAGGCAGATGGAATGGGGGAAGAGGAAGAGGCAACAATACTTCCTTGAGCCCGCTTTGCCCTCGTGGGGGCTGCAATTCTTCAAATTCCCCCTTGTTTGGTGTTGACCATAGAATCCGTTGAAATCTCTCTAGGGAGAATGACCCAATTCGATTCAGCTTCACTTTATCCCTCAACTTAGCATTTTCACCTTGACCCTCCTTCTAGCGCCAGTTCTATTGATGGTGTTTTTATGCACTTCTCAACATAGGCAGTGCATAGGCACACTACCTCTCTTGAAAGACAATCTCCCACAATCGAATTGTAGAACACTATCACAAGGTCTCTCGGATGTCAGGTCATAATAGTGCTTAGATACCTCAGTAGTTTGATGTGATTTATTGAAATCACAAGGCAGTCTTATAGAAAATACAAAGTGTGGACACAAAGCATGAAGTTGGATCTTGGAATGGAGTCCTTAGAATGGGAAGTTGTTATGCACTGGTTGTAGGTTCAAACAACAATCTTGAACTCCATTTATGTGTTGGATTTGGCTTTACAATGTCCAATGAACCTTAACATAGATCAGCTACTAAAAAAAAGGGAAAAGGTGAAGTAGAGGAAAAGTTCATAAGTCTGAAGCTTGCTATGAATAGTGACAATGGAGTTCTTGCAATGGATAATTCTTTAAAACAATATCCCACTTAACCAGTGATTTCACAGTATCATGGAAATTGTGCTATCTTCTAAGGGCTGTAGATATTTCATCCTTCATCCACCACATACATGCATGAATCAAAGATGAATGTTTGGAACAGCTTCAAATCAAGTCCAGGCTAACTTTGCACAGCTATCTACCTTCAGCAAATAGCAAAAAGTATGGACTAAGGGATCATCAACAAGGCGGGCATTTTCACAATCACCTAATAGCATTCCTAAGATTTATCCAAATAAAGTAAATAGCTAACTAAATAGTAGTAAGATCTAAGCTAAACATCTGATATTGGAGAATGAATCAAGTCACATGGGAGAAACCAAGAAAATACACCAAGTCAATGATATTTCTTATAAATTTTTGTAGCATGCCTTTACAACAACTCAACTCTCACTTTTGCAAATGAGAGGAGTGCCCTATTTATAGTTTTCAAAAAGTTAAATGAATGGTCAAGATTCATTCTCATTATGTGGCCAAGATTCATTACAAAATAGGGTTTCACCTACCCTCAAATAGATCTCAATTTAAAATTACATTTCTGTCTCTTCCCTATTTTATCCTCTTGTGGATGATACTATAGCTCTTTCGTCCTGTAGCTGATTGATGTTTCCTTTGCTGTAGCTATTCTTTAGGAATGTCTTTATCTTTGGCTGGGCTGTCCTCTTGCTCCTTGGAAGCTGTGTGTTCTATCTACTTGAGGATGATAGCCTGGAGCTTGTCGATTTCAAGGATTTCACATCGTAATGCCTGGTAGCTCCACTCCTTGACGTTCTCCTCCAGCCTTTTCCAATCTTCGTCATACTTCGAGCCTTGGTCCCTAAATAACTCAGATCGGTCGAAGGCATGGGTAGAAAAACTTAGGAACTCCGTTGTGATTTCTCCAGCTGTCCCATCCTTCATCTTCTCCTGGAAGTATGGTTTGATCTTTTTTGGGTCCATTTGCATAGTGGGCATATCATAGCCCATCATCAGCTTAAGGTATTGGGTGCATTCCACCCGGATTTCCTTGATCCACTTAATATCTGGATCCACTTTGTTGAGGATTTGCTCCAACCTTTCTTTTTAGTTGTCGAGGTCTCTACGCCACACATCCACTAGCCAGTGATCTTCCTTTTTCAGATCTAGCTTCTCCTCCCACATGTCCTCAGGCATCTGAAGGATGGCTTCAATTCTTAGGAAGGTGCAGTCATAGGTGGCGAGGAAATTGGTGTAGAGTCTCTTTGTGCTCTCTAGGGACTCGATCAGGTCTAAGAACTTGTTGGCTATCCGCACAGCCTTGTTGATTCCCATGTTTCCGACGTATGCGACTTGTTAGAACCAATCCTCAGTATTTTTCTCCAAGTTCATCCTTCTCTCTAGCTTGTCAATCTGTTCTTTGGAGGGCAACTACGATGTGGTTGTGGAGGTGGTGGGCAAGTCGTCCACTGAGGACCATTGTTGTATGTAGTCTGTTAGGGCAGCAACCTGCACTTTAAGCTCATCCTTGGAGACCTTGTCCTGCTTTATCAGGTGCGCCACTGTGACCACTGATTCTTCAAGGTGCCCATCCTTTTGCTCTCTGGTTGCTATCCCTAGGTCAATGGTGGAGATATTGTAATTCACCCCTGTTTGGCCAACTGTAGGCATTGCAATTTATGCCACTCGGGAACCAGAAGTGTCCATGGTTACCTTGGATCAGACCTTGGGCTTCTTATCCTTCTTTGTCATGATCAAGGATCGAGCCAAGATGGCCTCCAATCTCACCCTTGGGTCCTTCAGCACTGGGGTTGTCTTCTCAGCCTGGATATGTTGGAGCTATCGAGAAAGCTTCAGGAAGATGATCCTGTCATTTGGGTATTGTCGCAATCAATTTGGTCATTTTGTGAAACCCTAGGCCCAGATGTAGGTAAACTTGGGGAACTTGATGAACAGAAAAGCGTATTCCTTTAGGAGCGCTCTGGTGCTGTGGGAGACTCTCCTCTCGAAATCTCCAGTGATCAACCTGATGATATGGTCAACGAAGGTGTCATTGACCTTGCAGTACTCCTTAAAGTTGCAGTATTGGAGCTATGGATACTTGTCAAACGGTTTGAGCCCTCACTTCTGGCCTTGATCGGGTGCCACAAACAACCCATTGTATTATCTTTGATCTGCCATGGAGTAGACGAGGTAGGAGGTCATGTAGAACTTAGAACTCTTCTTCATGTTGACAAACTGCTCATGGAAGCAGTTGCTAGTGATGCTTCCCCAGTCGAATGAGACCTTGGTTGTAGCATCCTCATTTCCCCGCAAGATTTGTTCAATATAGTACGTCATCCACTCTTGGAAGTAGGTAGTCATTGGAAGACCCATGACCCTACTCAACATGGTCACCAAGTCATGGTAGTCCTCACGGAAATCGTTACGGAAGAGTTCTTGGGGAACCTTCATAGTGTTGCCCCTTTTTTCCTTAAGTCAAAGGAGGTTGATTGACTTTTTGCACCCCGATGGATTAGCATCCCACACCGCTTGGCATTCTTCTAATGTGGGGACCTCCATCTGTTGGAACGTGGGAATGTGGAATGTCTTGGTGATCCCTGTTGGTGACATGTCTGCGAGGATGTTTCCCTCCTTATCCATGATCGTTCTGGTGTCAGTTTGATAGGCTTCTCGACAAGCCATCACTAATTTAGGTGCCACGAGTGAGGGAGGGAAACCGGCAGCCTTGGCAATTCCATTCTGTCGTATTAATCTGGCATTTTTTGTTGTCGGGTTGACCTTGACTCTCTAAGTGAATTCATCTATGTCAACCTGACCAATATTTGTATCTGAAATCTCCTTCCAGTCCGTTGAGACCTTTGAGTGGAGTGGCTCACCCTGAAACTGGTACTTCATTTGATCCTTATCTTCCTTTCCTTGAGGGGTCCTTCCTAACTTTTTGCCCTTGTCCTTTTCGGCGGAGGCCCCTGAAGTTCCTGCAGCCGATTCCATATATTCTAAGCAAGAAATGAGAAGTCGGTGCAATAAAGCATCAAAAAGCGTTAATATTAGTCCATATTTTGAAAATGAAATCTAAATAATCAATCAAGTATATCATAAATCCTTATCCTCTAGGCCGTTGTGATCTTTGTTCAAAGACATTTGGACCAAGGTGATTGAATGGGAGGCAGGACTTCTACAGCGGGAATCATACATATGAGACAAATCCAACAAACTCAGGAGGAGAACCCTTCTTGGCAATTTTCATGTTCGAGCTCATGATGAAGAGGCCAAAATTAGCATGTGGGTGAGAGTTAGATTCCAGTTGGAGTTAAGTTTGGATGATCTAGGAGACTCGAGGTTTACCGGGCCGGAGGCTGTCAAGAGGCGGCCGTTGGTGTGTGATAGTATTGGGCATCGGCAGTAGAGAGCATTTAAGTCCGGGGTCAAAGGGTAGCTAATGGGCCCCTCATTTGAGCTTGGTGAATTTGGCATGGGGAGGCTTTGAATCTTGCAGGGTGTAGGTGCGACATTTCTGCATGGCCAGCCAGACAAAGAGACAGGACTTCGAGGGCCAGGAATCAGACATTAACCTGAGGAAGCTGGTAGAAGATCTCCATTTGGAATAGCCCAGGCGAGGACCTTCCCAGAATCGAGAATTACGAGGCCAGTGATGATAAGTGAGGAAGTGTGAACATTGACAGCTTGACTTGGGAATTACGATAGGGGCCAGACCAGTGAAGATTAGCCCGGCGGAGATCCCGCGGACCTGAGGCTGAGTGGGAGGCAGGGCAGGGAGGTGTCTGAGTTCAAAAAAACAAAGCTGACGGCGGAGAGGAAGGCATGGCCCGGGGGCCCGGAAAGCATTGGTAAGTTCGCCGAAAGACCGCACAGCTGGAACAATGGAAAAAGGGGTAGGGAAACCCGCTGTTCGGGGCCTGAAGGTAAAAAAGACGCAGTAATTCTCATCGCCAAAGGTCGAAGGTGGAAGCGAAGGTGGAACTTGGAAGGTGGGACGCCGAAGGATGCCCGCCGTTTGAAGAAGACAAATAATCCATAGAACTCTGGAGACAAAACTCCGGGGTTCCAGGCCCGGGACGACCGAAGGGCGCATGTTCATTTTCAGGTTTCACGGCGGAGCCGATACCGGGATTCGGAAGCCAGGGAGGCAATGTGGTTTGGAAGTTCAAGTGCAACAAATGTTAAATGGAAGTCCGAGGGAGGAAATCCGACCAACGGGGCCTGGTGAGGAGGATTACCATCCGAGTGTGTTTGAAGTTTTGAGTTCGATGGTGAAGATGGGTCCCGAGCCCGGGGTGAGGATTCGCCCTACACGAAGAATAGACGTGCCACAGAAAAGTTTCGAATCGGCAGCGAAGGCTTTTCATGGGGTTTTGCCGACTTTTCAAGACATGGGTTTGGGGCGTCATTTGGTGTTCTACCAATCTATGCCCTCCTAGGAATTTGTTCATTCATTTAAATCTTCAAAAATCATGAAAAAGATGCACGGGAAGGCAACCAATGGCCTACCTCGAACACACGGAGTGGGGAGATGTGGGATCTACCGGGGATCGACAAAATGATGTTGACGGCGATGATCACGATGTTTGTCGAAGGTTGTGGGCTCTAGATGATGGTTTATCCAACTCGCTCCAATCCTGCAGAATGATAATGACTGCCTAGATTGGGCTTTTTATACCCAAACCACCACAAATGACCGCAATAAATGCTTATACGGCCGCGGGAAAAGTTGGTGAGATTTGAATTTAGGTCGGCGGTGGCAGCGGTGACTCCGGGGCCCAACGGCTAGGAAGACATGAGGTGATGGCCGCCTTATGATTTTTGCATTGTTTGGGCGACGGTGGTGGCAAGCGGTTCAGGTCCAGAAGCACAGGAAGCCGGCAAGGATCCACCGTCGAGGACGGCAGAACCATCACGGAATTCTAGGAATGGAACTCCAGACGGCCGGGCCCGGTAGGTCCCACGGCAGACAGTGGGCGAGGTTGCACCGAGGGCGGCGAAGACAATGGCGGGACCCGGGGGCGGGTCACCGCAGGAGGTTCACCATCATGGACAGTAAAACCAATACGAAAGTCCAGAAGCAAACTTCTGGGGTCCAGGGGCCGGGGGGCAGGCATTGCTCCGAAAATTTGCAACAAGTTTTAGATAGCGGGTGGCAGGGCGGACCCCGAGGTCCGGAAAGATGCTCAGCGAGTGCCAAAGGGACGAAAATTCTAGAGGGGAATCCCGAAGAGGGAACCCTGGACGCCTGAGCCCAAAGGGGCCCAGGGCCATTTCAGGTCCAAAATGCCAGAGGGATGCTCCGAGGCCCCAGAAGGCAGCAAAACCAAAAGCAGAGGCATGATCGATTTATGATGGAACTTTGTAGCAACATCGACCATACGAAACATCAAGAAAGAGGGGCATGAAAAATGAGGCGGCCCCAAAAGACCCGACGAGGCAAAAGAAAAGAGGGTCCCCGTTCCGAATGGGGCGTGTGTGCTAAGGGCACAACAGAGAGCAAGCTTGCATTCATTGGCATGTTATTAGTTATTTTATACTTATCATATGTGACACATAAAACTTAAGTGAGGAATTTGTATCTTAATGCACTAGGGAAGGGAAAATATTTTATGAGTTGGGGTAAAGTTGTGGGAAAGAGGAGACACTTTCATTTGTCATTGAAGAAAGTATTGTGTGAATTGGGTTATACTCTCTTCTACATTGGAATAGACAACCATAAGTTCCACTAAGTTGTAAGAAAGAATGGGAGAGAGTTTGTGAACTAAATATGAGAAGAGAATTAGATTTTAACGAGTTGGGCTCTTGTAACAAAGAAAATGCATATGAGAGGAACCCTTAATTAACCTTATTATATGCCTCCTCCATTCCAGTTTATTTGTAAATAGGTATTATGGTTTGCAGCAAAGGAAGTGTTCAAGATAAATAGGAGTTTGCACTTGATGCACCAAAAACAACAATTTAGTTTTGATCCTCTTTCAATGCTTGAAAATGTGAACCTGCATATTTGTTCAAAAGCATAAATGAATTGACCATCCTCTTGTAGATCTATATAAATAGAGATCTCTTTGTTTTTCACATCAAAATTTTATATATGTGGTAAGCCAAATGAACTTCATAGTAAATCTGTATGAAACGAATATTTTTCCCATCAGTTATATTTTTCAAAAATAGAAAAAAATAACCTATTACTACCAAACATGGATTCCTTTTCATATATGGAATTTCAATAATGATATATCAATTTCAGCATTAAACAAATAAATTACATTCAAAATAATAGATAAATGTTAGATAATCATACTTTAAAAGTATGTACATACTGTACTTATATACATAAAACTGCTAATACTGCTTAACCAAATATATTCAATATTTATGAAGTGTAAAAGAAAACATAGATTTGAAGTTAGTCAAAAGATGGGAGATGAATGAATGATTGTCCAAAATATATTTTATTTCTTTCTTAACCCCTCCCAAACCTGCTGCTAAGAAAGAATGGCCAGTAAAGGCAATAGAGAGGCCATACAATTTTAATACTCTTTTCTTGGGTCGAAGAAAAGACCGATATGAAGATTAGCTTTCATTTGTGCCGAGTTGGGTAGAAGCCTATGTATTAGTAGGGATCCTCCCTTTTGTTACACTATTTTTTCTTTCCACCTCCCTTCATTGGACTAGCATGGATGGACTCAAGCTTAGCATATCTCCTACCACAGAAGTCCCCCATAAATGTTAATATATAGAATGAGTTTTTGGGTTTTGGGGAAAAGCATAAAGGAAAGACTCGAGCTAATCATCTCTTGGAATCTCTCTCTACATCTAGTTGAATGTGTTTCTAGGCAACCATAGGAATAAGGAGGAGATATACAATAAAGAATAGAATCATTGGCTGCATTGTTCCAACGTAGTCATCTCCAAAAGAACATTAAAGAAGTGATATTAGGACTTAGATTAGGTGTTAGGGTTGCTCATGAATCTCATGCTAGGGTGTGGTTTCTCCCTAGCCATCAATTCATCAGTCAACAGAGGAGCTAGCTATGCAGCCTACAAAATCGGATGCCCATCTGATGGGCTGTCATGCCATGACCTGCATTAATAGTCTGCCAGACATCCTGTAGTAGCCTGCCGTCCTTATCTTTCCACCTGATAGCCTGTGACATTTGTGCAGGTCTGAAAATTACGGCAGCTGACATGCTACGGACCTACTAATAAAACAGTAAATGACAGCATGCTGAGAAAGTGTTGGGATATGTTGCATCACCTTCACTTTAAATAAGATTTAGTTTTATTGCTTCCTTTTATTAAAAAATAAGATTTATTCTGATAAGTAGGATGTATTTTTCCACAACGTGTCAAATTATGATATTACTATCAAGATTCAACCATGTAGTTTCGAGTCAAACTCATTGACCCATGTTTCATGAGTAGTGGTTCACCGAAACCCATCTCTCATGAAATCGAATAGTCCACTTAGCACTCATTACATCTAGGTGATGCTCATAGAGGTGAAGCATTGGTCCATCCTGGGAGGTCACCCATCCTGGTACTGCTCCAACTCAAAATGGCAGCAACCAAAGGTTTTCTCAGGTTAATCCAGCTTGAGTTATTTACCTGACCGCAAAACCTTCAACAAGTGTTGTGCCTTATGAATCATTCATTATAGATCCCCTTTAGCTCATCAATTGATAATTAGGAGGTATTTTCCACAGTGTGTCAAATTGTGATATTACCATCAGGATTCAACCATGTAGTTTTACGATTCAGACTCATTGACCCATGTTTCATGAGTAGTGGTTCCTTGGGGTTATCTCATGATGTCAGATGGTCCCTTAGCACTCATTGCATCTAAGTAATGCTCCTGAGGTGAAGCCTTGGTCTATCACAGGGAGTCCACTTATCCGATCTTGCTCGAGCTCAAGCATGTAACAGGGAGTTTTCTCAAAGGTTAAAGCCTGCTTGATTATTCCATTGAAAAACCTTCAACAAGTGTTGTGTATAGCCATTCATTATAGAGTACTTTAGCTCATCAATTGATAAGTAGGAGGTATTTTCCACAGCGATGTCAGGAGTTATGATATTGCTGTCGGGATTCAATTGTAGTTGGGTCAAACTCGGTGACCCATGTTTCATGGTGGTGGTTCTTGAGAACCCATCTCTCATGATCAAATGAATCCCTTGCTTTCATTGCAATGGGTGATGCTCAGGGAGGTGAAACCTTGGTCTAGTCAGGAGGTCCACCCATCACCGATCCTCCGGCTCAAACAGCACGACAACTGGGGAATTTTCTCAAGGTTAGGCAGCTTGGAGTTGTTACCCAAACCTTCCAGCATGTGTGTTGTACTGCCAGACCATTCATTATAGAGCCCCTTTAGCTCATTAATTGATAAGTAGGAGGTATTTTTCCACAGCGTGTCAAATTATGATATTGCTATCAGGATTCAACCATGTAGTTTCGAGTCAAACTCCCATTTGCCAGTAAAGGCAATAGAGAGGCCATACAATTTTAATACTCTTTTCTTGGGTCGAAGAAAAGACTGATATGAAGATTAGCTTTCATTTGTGCCGAGTTGGGTAGAAGCCTATGTATTAGTAGGGATCCTCCCTTTTGTTACACTATTTTTTCTTCCCACCTCCCTTCATTGGACTAGCATGGATGGACTCAAGCTTAGCATATCTCCTACCACAAAATTCCCCCATAAATGTTAATATATAGAATGAGTTTCTAGGTTTTGGGGAAAAGCATAAAGGAAACACTCAGGCTGATCATCTCTTGGAATCTCTCTCTACATCTAATCGAATGTGTTTCTAGGCAACCACGGGAGTAAGGAGGAGATGCACAATAGATGGAAATTGGAACAAGTATGTAAATTTTTCCATTAAAAATAATAGTAATAATTTATTTACTTATTTTAAATAAGTTTAATGTATATTTTTTATGTAACTTTTTATTTTAAATTTTGGTGAAGGGGTATGACAAATTCATCTAAATAAAGTGCACATAACCATAGTCTAATAGTTGAAGTTGTTAAATTTGGGCATTATTACTTTCAATTTTATTATTGGTTTCTTAATATAATAATAATTTATTTCATCTATTTTCTATCTATCTATATATTTATGAGGATACATGAATTATAAAGAGTCCCCCATAAAAGATGAAGGTTGACTCAAAATAGTGTAAATTTGGTAGAATGAGTATGCTTAATCTTTTAAAAAAATGATCAAATATCAATCAACCAACTAAAATCATTATACAACAAAAAATTAAATAATTATCTTAAAAAATATTGTACATATATAATCTATAATATATATTTTTATAAAAATATATAAAAATATATTTTTAATATCTATATTGAAATTTAAAAAATGATTTGATCTTTCAATCTATTTCTTAGCCACAAATAGTTGCTTAAATTTTGACACAAAGATAAACGAAAAATATATATATATACTTATATTATTTTAAAATGTTGTAATCATTTCATGTGTGAATATGGTTAAAGATAAAAGAGTGATTTTTCTTTCTTCCTTACATTGATATTCATATTTCTATTAATCAAAACAACTCATCTCAAATTATCAACTATTTAAGCTATATTTTATTATTATTAATTCATACATAAGATACATTTTAAAGTTTGAGACAACATTTTCAATATTTATAAGGTTCTAAAGTTTATAATAAAAGGCTAATTAAAAAATATTGAAGCCAAATAATATTATCATTAAAAATCAATAAGTTAATGATATAACATTGAGTCATATTCATAATAGTTGAATTGAATCAAAAGATTTATTCTATTGTTAATTTAATCCAATAAAAAAATAATTTAAATAAATATTGTTCTTGTTAATACTTAATTTAGGTTCATGAGAGCCTATGATCTTATTAATATGCTAGGTAAAATTTATCTAGTTTTCTAATTAACTAGAAATTAAGAGGTTATATGAATTTCTTTTTGTCCATTCAACTAAAATTAATGATTATTAATATTAATGTGCCATTATGCCAAATTTATATTATTATTATAATATTTATAAAATATATCTAAATTATATCAAGTGTTTATCTTTCAATTGCTTATAATAATATTTATATAATATTTATACAATATTATACAAATATAAATTATATTGATTTTAAAATTTGTATATTTTAATATTTTTAAAATGATATTATAAAAAATTATCATATTGTATAAATATTGTTATAATAATATAAATTTGTCATAATGGCACATTAATATTAATAATTATTAATTTTAGTTGAATGGACAAAAAAATTGACCAATAAGTAGTTCATAATAATGACAATATATAAATTTAAATCTTAAATTTCTAAATTTGAAAATTACCTATACTTTACCTATTTGTAAGCAAGGTACAATTCATTTCTAAAAAAGGTTAAATAATAGTTCACCTTGATTTTTCTAAAAATCTCATTTATAACACACAAAACTTTTTAAATTATTTAAATTTTAAATTTTAACTACAAGTAAGTTGTATAAGTGGTAATGTCCATTCAATATATTAGTTGTCTATTTGATTGTAAATAAAAAATGAAATTTTACAAAAAAAAAATAAAAAATGGTTGTTTAAAGCAACTATAAGGTAAAATCAATTACATTCAAACACTATTTGATGGAGTGAATTGTTTTTTTTTTTTTTTTAATTAAATTTTTATGTCTAATATCATACTTCCTTTAAATAGTTATGTTTTATTGTGGAATTTTATTTATTATTTTGAGTTGAGTAAACATCAAATATGCTAAATAGAAGGGTACAAATGTCATCATATATATTAATTTAATATTGTATATTATATAAAGTTATGATATAATAATTGTTTTGTATAAATTCTATATTAATATTTCTCTATATCTTATTTTTATTTAGAAAAGGTTCTATTAGGTCACCTTGAATTGTTATTATTTTTTTTAATTTTTCTTTTTAATTTTTTTATATAAAGGAATTAAAATTATGATGTCTAAAAAATAATCCATATAACGTCTTAATTTCTAGTTAATTAGAAAACTAGATAAATTTTACCTACCATATTAATAAGATCATAGGCTCTCATGAACCTAAATTAAGTATTAACAAGAACAATATTTTTTTTAATTATTTTTTTATTCAATTAAATTAATAATAGAATAAATCTTTTGATTCAATTCAACTATTATGAATATGACTCAATGTTATATCATTAATTTATTGATTTTTAATGATAATATTATTTGGCTTCAATATTTTTTAATTAACCAATAGCCTTTTATTATAAACTTTAGAACCTTATAAATATTGAAAATGTTGTCTCAAACTTTAAAATGTATCTTATGTATGAATTAATAATAATAAAATATAGCCTAAATAGTTGATAATTTGAGATGAGTTGTTTTGATTAATAGAAATATGAATATCAATGTAAGGATGAAAGAAAAATAACTCTTTTATCTTTAACCATATTCACAGATGAAATGATTACTACATTTAAAAATAATATAAATATATATATATATATATATATATATTATTTATCTTTGTGTCAAAATTTAAGCTCCTATTTGTGACTAAGAAATGGATTGAATTTAACCTTTATAGCCAATAAGTTATTATTTATAGAAATACTAACATGGTTATTGCATTCCATGTTCTTCTTTTCAAATCATTTTTTCAATTTCAATATAGATATTAAATATATATATATATATATATTATAAAAATATATATTATAGATTATATATGTACAATGTTTTTTAAGATAATTATTTGATTTTTTGTTGTATAATGATTTTAGTTGGTTGATTGATATTTGATCATTTTTTTGTTAAAAGATTAAGCATACTCATTCTACCAAATTTACACTATTTTGAGTCAACCTTCATCTTTTATGGTGGACTCTTTATAATTCATGTATCCTCATAAATATATAGATAGATAGAAAATAGATAAAATAAATTATTATTATATTAAGAAACCAATAATAAAATTGAAAGTAATAATGCCCAAATTTAACAACTTCAACTATTAGACTATGGTTATGTGCACTTTATTTAGATGAATTTGTCATACCCCTTCACCAAAATTTAAAATAAAAAGTTACATAAAAAATATACATTAAACTTATTTAAAATAAGTAAATAAATTATTACTATTATTTTTAATGGAAAAATTTACATACTTGTTCCAATTTCCATTTAAAATTACTGTGAGCGTGAAACAAAATAATATTTAAATAAAATGTTCTTACATACACGTTAATGCTTATTTTGAACAATAAAAAAATAAATCTTTTTTTTTTAATAAAAGAAAGCAATAAAACTAAATCTTATTTAAAGTGAAGGCGGTGCAACATATCCCAACGCATTCTCATAATGCTGCCGTTTACTGTTTTATTAGTAGGTCTGTAGCATGTCAGCTGCCGTAATTTTCAGACCTGAATGTCACGGGCTGTCAGGCGGACAGATAAGGACGGCAGGCTGCTATAGGATGTCTCACAGACCGTTAACACAAGTCATGGCATGACAGCCCATCGGATGGGCATCCGATTTTGTAGGCTGCGTAGCCAGCTCCAGTAGAATGAGACGTCCTTCCTCCTTGTGATAGCAGATGGTTCAGACTCTGTGACGCGCTACTGGATGTATGGTCAGGGAAGTACAAAACGACCAAATAGAAATAAAACCTAGAGGTAAGTCACTGCATTTAACTGGGCGCCAATTAGGCATTAACTGAAAGT
>VDFB02215412.1:0-15473 GCA_007258455.2 Sequoia sempervirens
GATTCTCGGTGTCGATCTTCAAAGAATTCTCATTGAAATTTTACAAAAAAAGAATTCAAGACAAGCTTGGGATTGATGAAATTTCCCTCCTTTACATATTTGTGCATGAATCTTTGTGACTATTAAAATTTGGTTAGTCATCGTGAAACGAAAACTCCCTCTAACTGTCTTGAGAAATCCGAGCTCATGCCACATAACAACTCCCAACCATTCAACAAAAAAAATAAGATCTTTTTACAGATAAACCCACCTTAAACAAGTCAACATGTTGAGTCACAAGTGGCTTCCTTAAAAACACCAAATTTATATCAATTTAAAGACTGCAATAGACAATTTACCCTATTACCCGATACCCTCCATTCCATCATGTTACAAATTTTGGTTAAGAACCTAATTACCTTACCTCCTATTAGAACCATTGATCCTACAAAGCCCTTACCTCTTAACTATAATGCTAATAACTTTTTCCATTATCACTGATAAAATGGACATGATACAGAACATTGTAAGCATCTTAAACACATCGTGCAAGACCTCATTGATTCTAATCACATCCAAGTTGGTGGTGTTAATGATCAAGTAAATAAGTATGTTGCCCCACTCAGCCAAAATTTACAATTTTTTAATAATCCCATGCCAAATCATAACATCTCTTTTGTGAAAACTAGTGCTACCAAAAATGATGTGATGAATGTTGACATGACTGATGATAACATGAGTGATAATGAGGATGATTCTATAGATACTATGGTTAACCTCATTGACATTCAACCTCATAAGGGCCAAACAAACTTGTCTATGAACATTGCTTTCTCACAAAATGACATAATCAAACATGCACCTGATGGTCCTCTTTACATCACCAGATGGATCAATGACAAACCTACTAATGGTATATTAATTGATTCTATGTGTGTAGAGAATGTGATCACCGAGGAATTCTTATTTGTGCATGAACTATATCAAGATTCTTGTGAAAAATCAAAAGCATGGATCAAAACACATAATGGTCTTTCTTTCCCTATGATAGGTTCGATCACTCTTCCTTTAAAATTTGGACTGAAACAATTGAATGTATCATTCTCTATCATCCCATTTTTGGAAAAATTCTATGTGAATCTTGGTTATCCATGGCTACGCTCCATGGATTTCATCCCATCAATAGTGCATAAATGCTTAAAATTTCCATTTGGTAATGACATCCTTAATGTGCATCATAGTGGCTTTAATCTTGTGTCTTCTCGTGGGAATTTCTCATTGGATTTATTTTGACCTGAACCTATGGAACCTATTAAGACTCATGAGGAATTCTTTTTCAAATCTTACCAAAAGTTCAAGGAAAAGCACATAGCAAAATTATCTCCTAGCAATATTCATGAGCCCATGATTGAGCCTCCTATCATTGATGAAGCCATGATTGAACCAAAATCCCTTCCATGTAACCAAAACAAATCCTCAACCTATTTCCTATAAGAGACCAAGAGATAACTATATCATTCACATTGTGCCTCCTAAGATCAAACAAGTTTATAAATCCAAAGAGGAAATGGTCAACCAACCTTCCATGGTTCCTTTTGTTCCTCTCTTGTGGGAAGAAAAGAAACCATTGGTTGATAAAACTGCTCCAACACCTTCACAACTTGAAAATCATGCAAGAAGAAACCAAAATGCTAAAGAGTGTAGGTGTAGATGTCATGCTATTGCTCATTAGTTAAAAGAAAAGAACAAAACAAAAAACCAAGATCAAACACCAACTCAAGCTATACATGATGATTCTCCACCTTCGCCACAACAACAGCATGAAACTTCAATGGAAATCATCATTAGGCCTCCTGTTATGATTAATTTGGATGATTATGATGAGATTGCTAAGATTGATGAGGAAATGCATAATGAGCTGAATTTGTTGTTTTCCTCTTCCATGAGCTTAGATGATAAGAACTATGATGATCCTCCTAAAAAGAGTGACTCACCACATGTTGAACCTGGCAATGTTCCTAGTACAACACTTGTCGTTGTCCCTTTGGCCAGTTTTTTGCCTTCCTCCTATGATGAACAAGATTGAGATGCGGATGACCTGCTATAGGTTGACTCGCATGTGCCATACTAGTCTTTTCTCTATTTTATTCTCATGTTCTTTGTGATTGCATGTGCATAATGTGATCCATCATATCATGTTGCTTTGTGTGTCTTTATATGTTAGTGAGATTACTTTGGATGACCCTTGTTACTCTATTGGTACAAGGATACAAAAGAAGTGAATCTATCATGACATTCTTCTATTTGTATCTACATTCTTTTATATGTTGTCAACCATTATCTTTTCATTTGTCTTGTGTTTTCTTTTGGGGACAATACAAAGTGTCGAGACATTTAGGTCTCTTCCATGTTGACCCAAAAATCTTATTCTTTGTTTTCTCTCTCTATGTGTCATTCTTCCTTTGTGATCATTATTTTGTGAGTTGTTTGGGGAATGAGGAAAATTTTGAGCTTGATTATATCATTGTAGCAAAGACATAACGTTGACCCCAAATCCATGGATCCCTTATGTGTTATCTTAGGATTGCATATGGGGAGAAACCTCCATTCCATGATGTATCTCTATCTTGGAAACATATGTTTTACATAGTTATTTCTTAATAAATCTCTCATGTATTGGAATTTATCATTTTTCTACTTTAAAGTAATTTCTCATAGCATAGTGTTTAGAAATTTCCTTAAACTAGGGTCATATGCATCCCTGCTCATTGTTTGCATATTCCCTTAAAAGTGTGGTCTTCTTACTTCATGTGATGTGTCTTCTTGGTGGTGACATTGGGTTTGATGTCCTTCAAGAGTGTGACCTTTCTTGGCATATGACATTCCTCTTATTGGTAATGTTATGGCTTGCATTCCCTAAGGTGCAAAACTTTTTTTTTTCAACCAGCCTCTCTTGGTGACATTAAGCATGATGTTCCCTAAGGTGTGACCTTTCATGAATTAAGAAAAAACCCTTTGACTATCCTATCCTATTGCATTTAAAAAAAAATCATGGCCACCAAGCATATCAAACCTTGCTTGCCAATGATGCCTTTTTGTTTTTCATGAGTGTTTAGCATACAACAGCTTGTTAGCCTTTTGGAACCTTTTTGTGTGGAACCTTATCAAAGTTATTAGGAGGTATAAATTTTGGTATGGTTGACGTATGGGAGCCTGTAGACCTAGCATGACAATCCCATCAACCACCTTTTTGTGGGTACATACCGACCTAGTGTGTGTTTCTCACTTTCTTGGAGCTCACCTAGTGGACACCAAATTTCACTGGCCCTCATGAGTATATTTTTTTCACATGGTGGACAATGGGTTTTCACTTGTGAATATATTTTATGGACAATAGCGCAATTGCGGCTAATCCATCCTTCCTTTTCTTTCTTTTTGCATTAATTTTGACATTGCATGATTGTCCATCGTGTGTTGATGCATTCACATGTCTCTTTGTGCCTTTCCTAGTTTTCCATGAGAACATAGATCTTGTGAGGTTCATCACCCTCCTTGACCTTTTCCATCTTATCTTACCAACAATTGTAAATTAGACCTATCTTGATTTATTTGTCTACTTTAGTGTGAGTCTAAGCACAAGTTCATACTCTCACTAAAGTGGGGGCTAAATGTAGTGTAAAAAAATGTACTCCTTTACATTTTCACACTATGTTTGCATCCCCTTAATTAACTTAATTAAGCCTTTAATTGGCCCAATGATGCATTCACAAGCCTAATTAATTTCATTTTCCAAAAGGGAAACCCACATTTAATCAATGCCTACACTTAATTACACATCTTGGAAAATGTTTCCTAGGTTTAGGGCCTAAGACCCATTCGTCGGGTCCTCCTTAAGTCTCAGGATCCATTTTTTAATATTTTTTTGGTGGAATTTTAATGATTTAAATTCAAATTGCAAAGGTTTGCTTGTGGTGTTTAATTTTTGGGTAATTAAGAAAATACCTATAAATACAAGGTCTTTTTATCAATTCAAAGCTAAGTTGCATATTTCAAATTTCATATGAGAAAATATTGTTGTCAAGAGCATTGGAGAGTAGATTTATTAGTCAATTATTGCAACATTCAAGATCCTATCATGATGTCAAGATTTATGTGTTCATGCAAGTTTTTGAGATAACAGTATGATGTAGGTTTCAAGTTTCAAGCAAGCATTCATGCATCAAATCAAGTGTCAAATCAAGCATCCAATCAAGCCATTTCATGCAAGATCTAATCCTTGGAGTGATGTGTTAGACTTTAGTCCTCTAAGGGAAACCATTAAGGGATTTGGTGAGGTGTAACAAGCTTTATTCATTCATCAATTCCTTCATTTTTATCATTATTTCATTATCAAGGTTTAATTACCAAACTAGGGTTTGACCAAGGCAAACCCTTATCCACAAAAAACAAACTCTTTTATCCTCTCTTTGTGTTTGTAGATTTGCAGGTGAAGAAGGATTGAAAGTTGATCAAATGTGCACTTTTTGCAAAGTTATCAAAGTTGTCATCAAAGTTGTCAAGGCATAGAAACTCACCTACAGGTTTTATTTATTTTTTGATAGTCAAACCTGGGGGAATCAGAAGCTTAGATCTAGGATTTGAGGACTACAAAAATAATTTTTAGACCCCCGTACAGTGACCCATTCAACCCTGGGTGAATATGTCCTTCAACAAATCCTGAAACCCACTTTTGGAGCCAGGTACATACCATCTTAACCTTCTCAAATATGTTGGTTAATGGTTGTTTCTATCAGTATTGTCTTTATAATTCATGTTTCAAGTGTTAGATCTCATAAGTTTGATTTTTAATACACTTTTATTCTTCTCCCAAAACTGATGTTCAATCATTTCTGTCATAAGGTGTTAGGGCAACATAGTGTCCAAACCTAGGGTTGACTCACCTTGAGGGTTGCAAGTCAATTCTAATGATTTGTGTCACTATCCCTCTTCCTAATGAACATGAAAAAGGTGGATTTGTGATTAGGTAGACACCCCATTTTTCTTTTGGCATAGGTCCCTCATTTTTAGGTCTCCTATCCATCTCCCCCCTTTTCCTATGTTTCATACATAAATCGAGAAGAATCCACTACCACCACCACAATTCATTTAGACTATTAGATGGCCATGGAGGGGAAAGACATTGACCTATGTGAAGTCTTATGGTAGAAGCTCCTAGATAACATGCAAAGGAAAAAGAAATATCATTACCAATTTAGGTATGGGATGCTCTTAATTTGTCTCACTTTCTACTTCATGCAACAACTCCCAACCTTTGCAGGAAAGAATTGAGACTCCACTTGGTTAGTTGTGGCCTAAATTCAAGAGCCTATTAAAAATTTCTAAGATGCCACATCCTACACTACAACCTACAGGGGCTTCTTCAAATCCCTATAATAAAAGTTACAGGCTAAGGAACGCATCTTTGAAGAGGTGGTCCACCAGTACATCAAAGACATCATCTTCCTAGTTGAAAAGGACTATATACATTTATCAAAGCAATTGAGCCCAACACATCTTGGATACTCCAACTTCCATATGAGGTGATAGATACAAAGATCCACTCCTACACCTCCACACTCCTCAGCCTCCCCAAAGACTCACATGCCAAGAAATTCACAACTTACCAGGAATACATGGATAACTTAGCCAAAAATAAATGAGAATATTTTGAGAAAAACTAAGAAAAATTGCATGAGAAATGGGGGCTACAAAAGCAAGAAATGAAGGAACTGAGTGTATCCACTCCCTAAAGGTTGAGAATCCTTCAAATTAGCACTCCTCTTGCAAAACATTCACAAGGTGAAACTAGCAGATCGAGGAAGTGAAGACTCACCACCACACCTCCCCAAAAAGAACAATATGAAGATGAAGCAACAAAGGCCCTCCTATAGATGAGTACAGAGAATAAACTAAAGTGGAGGAAGGAGAAGGCACATAGAGAGGTCTCCCATAAATAGTGGATATAGAGGACCTCTCTCCCAAAGTACACACCTATCCCTGAAGTTTCATCACTTGTAGATGAGGATCAATTATATAGTGGTCTATTTGGGAATGAAGTCTTGGATATGACCCTTCAAAAATATCCCAATATGGCACTCCCAAATCAATTGATCACAAAAAAAGAAATAATTGTACATGGTAGCATCCAACATATCGTTAGATGACCTAATGGATCAATTCTCATACTCCTTGACTACCACACTCAAAAGAAGAAGAGAGAAAGCAACAAAGGGAGAGGAAAAACTAAAAGATTTGGCTATTGGGGAATTATCCATAACAATTACACCTCCGCAAAAGCAAAGGACAACAAAGATTCAAAACAAAGAGCTTTGATCTAAGCAGAGGTTAGAAAAACTCATGATAAAGAAACTAAAGATCACCCACATGACCCAACAAGAGATCAAAGAGGCCACATAAAAATCCTACCAAAACATGTGTGGAAGAAGTAAAATATAAAGCAACCACCTTAGAGAAAAAACAATATTCTCATCCTTTGCAGTCTGAGACACCTTCCTCCTCTACAACATCTTTTATGCAATACATCAAGGACTTTTTGGCCAAATAGAAGCAGATCCAACCAGTGACATATTTGCAGCTGCTCCAACTACCACTAGTAGGATCATAGGTAGATATTGGGAGCATATCACCCCTACATAAATTCCAATTAGGGGATATCCTACAACAAACAACAAGAGAGGAAATACTGAAAAGTCATGTGGAGAACTCTGATCAACTGGAGGAGATAGTGAATGACATACAAAGAAAGTTCCCATATCTCCAAGGGGACTCATCCCAACCCTTGGCAAGCCAGTTGATAATTTTGGTAGACAGGGTGATCAAGGATTCCCAATTACAAAAGAAAATAATGAGGCAACAACTTTAGGAAGAATAACAAAAGGAAAAAATGGATGAGGAAAGGAATAAATGTGTTACCGTAAACTCTACCTTAGAGTCTCAAATCAACACTCTGAAGAACACTGAAGGAGATCTCAATGTATTGTACTAGTTTTATCTACAATGGCCAATAGTAACAACTTCAATTAAGGCTCAATGGACTAGCTAGAAGTTCAAATACTTCAGAGAGCCACAACATATGGGTGAAAGCACAAAACTTTGAGTCCACTTAAGGTGGAAGTTTCAGCCTTAGAAAAAATCTCGAAATCGGGAAAAATGAATCGAGATCCGATTTTGCTTCAGGGTTCCGAGCCTAAAACTAAAACGAGAGCCCATTTTTGAAAAATCGAGATCTTGTTTTGAAAATTTTCCATTTTTGGCAACTTTTCAAAACATGATCCCATTTTCAAAACTTTCCATTTTTGGAAACTTTTCAAAACGGGATCTCGTTTTGAAAACTTTTCATTTTTGGAAACTTTCCAAAATGGGATCCTATTTCATAAAAGCATAAAAAAATATTTGTTATGAAATGGGATCTCGTTTTAGAATGGGATCCAATTTTTTAAAATATAAATTTTTGGTCTAGTTTGTGCTTTGTTTTTTGGTTTGGGAAAAGGCTTGGGGACCCGAACCTAAGCTTTGGACCTGGTTTGACCTGCAACTTGAAGGTTTTGTCAATGTCACAAGAAAATAGTGACTTTAGGCATATGTCTAAAGACATTTTTTGCATAATTTTTTGATGAAATTAAAACCCATTATAGATGAGACAATGCATATTCTAAATATGTAATTTTTTTTACAATTTGATTATATTTCTATTTTTCAATTATTTTTTTATGAAACTAGTCCACAAACTTGAAATATCAGGGATTGTTAGTATTTTAATAAATTTTTATTAAAATATTTTTTGTAAAACAAATTGCACAAAAAATGTACTTTAGGCAATTCTTTCCACCTTGAAAAAAAATCAAAAAATGATAAGTTTAGGTCATCTTATGCATGACGTACACGAAGATTTTTCATAACAACAAATATGGCCAATAAAAAATTAGCAAAAAAATATTCAATAAAAAATTACAAAAAAATATTGAAAACGTGCTTTAGTGAGTTACAAATCTTTTCCCAAAAGGATTTAGAAATATATGATTATTTAGGTCAAAATATGGATGATGTACACATGCATGGTATGGTAAAAAAATGACTTTTAAATAGTGGTTTTTAGAAATGCCTATTGAAAATCAATTTGTATAATTTGGGTATTGAAATAAATTGCATATTTGGAAACTAGACTTTGAGTACTACACTTTATGATCAAGTGAATTTTTTTAAGATTACATCTTGTAAGTTCTTCAAATTTTAAGGTCAAACGTGACAAATTTTGAAAATCAGGGAAAACACTTCCACTTTTTGGCCAAAAAGTGGACTCAACTTCTTGCACACACCCATATAATGCCCTTCAAGATACAAATGGCCAATCCTGAGTGCAAATAGAAGCACTTCATGCCCAATTTCAACAGTTGCAGGATCAAAGGGATTAAGAGCCGAAAAAAATTCCACCAATTGAGGGAAGTACTAAGTTTAAGGCTAACACATATCATGGGAGTTCTCCACGAAGCACAATAATTAGCACAGAAAATACAAATTCCCCAAACACTTCTAGAGGTAGAGAAGCTACTCCTGTAGATCCAAGTTCAAACCTTGCAACTACACTTAGCCAACACACAATGGGAGCACACTTTTTCTAAACTCAAGGAGATATATAAGGATATTCTTCCAACAGAGTAGTGTTGACTTGAGGAAAATGTATATAGAAGTTTGATCATGAAATAGTATATAAGAAGATATATGTAAGAATGTATGTATAGAATATATGTAAGAAGAAGAGAAAGATGCAGAGTATAGGGAAGATATACATGAATGTACTCCATTGATAAGATTAATATAATGATAATTGGAATTCTACATGTATGATGTTATCTAGCATTCTATGAATATATAATTGATAAGTTAATCGTATGTTGGAATCAAACCATTATTGCCTTTATATGACTGAGTCTAGGATTTAAACTACAACACTCAACAAGTACTTGAGGCTCAAAACTCTGGTCCGTGTTTCCCCAATTTTCTTGCTAACAACATGTATTTCCATAAAGTTGTGCATTTCTCCCATTCTTACCAAGGTTTCAAAGAGAATCACCACATTCAGAAAAATGACACCATGATTCCTCCTGTGGTTGGGAAAGAGTGTTAGAATGTTGTTAAAGAGTAACCTAATACAAGGAAGAAAAGAAAGGTTTCAAACATTTTAGTGTAGAGTCATGTAACACCCCTCCATTTTGTTCTTTTGATCGAGCAATGTTTGTTATATATGTTTTGCTTTGTCAGCACGTTGGTTATAAACTTGATTACTTTGACCGCTAATTGTAAGCGATGTAAACATTATGTTTTGATGTGATGGTACTTTAATCAGATGATATTATTGTTTCATGTTATGGATTAAATTAGCAAGTATGTGAATTATTGATGCTTTATGCTTTGATTATACCATTGATGATTAGAGGCGTCAGTTAGCGATATTGTATTGGTGAAGGGGACGGGATCACATCACTCGTATGCGAGTGCCCTGTGATTCCACAACTTCCTCTTCACAGTGTGTTTTAATATTTATATATATATGCATGTTCGACACTCGTGTTGTGTGCAGGATGCAGGTACAGGACATTGACTCCACCTGATTTTGCAGGTCTGAGCATGTCCCATGTTCAACGAAAAACGATTGGGAGATAGTAGCTTGGGTTTCTGTGTCGTGACATCACCCTAGCCATAGTGGGTCGTCGGGTTGTCAGTTGGGATAAGTTATTTTCTTGTCGTCTCGTCTCTCCTTGCTTGCGTGATTAAATTTCCTAGTGAAATGGTGTTTGCTTTATTTAAATTTATTGCCTAAATTCATAAAAGAGTGCTTATTAATTAATTAGTTAATTTAATTCAATCGATAAAATAATCTAATCATGAATTAGATTTATTGTTGATTAATTAAATTAGTTCAATTGTGTTAGCATTATTAAATAATGTGACAAAAAAAATATAGAAGTTGCCTTGCATTCCTCTTGAAATAAAATTAAAAATGATTTTTGTTAAATGTAATTAGCAAATTCAATTTTGTGGATAAAAGGGAATTTAATTGGCATTTGGGGTGCAAATAGAATTTTGTTTTAAATAATTATTATGCATTTGAAATGGGAAATAGAATTGTTTTATTAATTTTCAAAAATGAAAATATCCAAAAATATCCAAAATAGCAATAACTATGGTGGGTGAACTCAAATTAGGGGTTTTTTTTGGACAATTTGGAGAAGGGCATAAGGAAATGCATTTTCTTTTTTGAATTATCTTTTTTTAGAATTTGGTAATTTTGGAGAGCAACAAGAAACTTGGGAATTCTTGGAGAAATGTTTTGAAGAAGGATTGGAAAGATTGGTTGAAGCAAAATTTGAAGGGGAGCAACCTCCATTGAAGGATTCAAATAGCTTGGAGAAAAACAAAAGGTTCCATGCTTTTCTTATTATGCAATCTCATTTTAAAATCCTATTGCTTTTTGTTTGAAATGGTTCAATCTATTAATGGAATTCAAACTTTGATTGAAAACCCATGAGAAGATCTTCATTTGAACTTGAACAAAGAACTTTCAAACTTAGTGAAAACAAAAAAAAAGAAAATGAAAACTATCTATGAAAACCTTGAAAACAAGCATGGAAATTCAATGGTTTTCTATGAAAGTGTATTTGCTTGGAAAATCTCAATTCAAATTGTGAGAAATCTTTATTTTATTGTGTTAAATCTTGCAATTTCAATGGCAAATTATTGTAATTCTCAGATTGTGCATTTGCACAATCTGGGTATGGAAAATAAGTATTTTCACAGTCATTTATTATGACTGTGTATATGTATATATATATATATATAAATATATACATATACATATATGTATATATATATATATATATAAATATATACATATATTTATTTGTGAGTTGTTTATACCAAATTTTTTTTGAAATAATATGAAATTGTGTTTTTTTTTACCGTTCTGGGTTTTACCCAGAATTCTCGTTTTTACCAGTCGTCGGCGTGTGAAAGTCCGCATGGCGGATTTGTTTTAAAGGATGGGCTAAGTGTATTGGGGGAGGGTTTAAACCCTCGGCTGCCCCAAGAATGGCGATGACCGCCTGTGGAGGCAGCGCCGTCGCTGCCACCCCCATTCATGGGGGCTGCGTCCCTTGTTCAAACAGGGCGCGACCGAACCCTAATATGGATGGCGTTTGGTTATGAAATTTACTTTTTTTAATTTCATTTATTATATTTATTAAATATAAAACATATAACATATTTTATATTATATGTTTTATATTTAATATATATAATATGAAATTTGTTTTCAATATTTTATTTTGTCAATTAAAATATAATTTATATATATATTTTAATATATATGTTATATATAATAATTTATATTATTATATAATATATATATTATAATATGTGTATAATATATTTTAATAAATGCTTAAGTAATTATCATGCACATTTAAATATTAATTATATATATATATATATTTTAAATATATATGTAATTAGGTATATATATATATATATATATCGAGTGTATATATATATATGTATATCTGATTATATAGATATTTAATAAATATATATGTATTTTTAAATGTGATTTATTTTCTAAAAGAAAGGAATATTTAAATTATAATGAGGTATTTGTTAAGGGATAAATGAAAATTGGGTTATGGGAAATCATTGGCTATCAAAAGAAAATTGATTTAAAGATATTGTGTGTATTGCGTCAACAAGAATCAAACGAACATTCAAACCCTTATGTGATTGTGCAAGAACATAGTTTATTTAAATTGTTTAAATGCACTAATGCGATGAATGATTGGATTTACGAAATCCGAAGGTAGATTTCCTTATATTGTTTGTAAGCTTTCTTTCGTCATGGGGTGCTTATTCTTGTTGGGTTTTGAGTCGATCTCGTAAGTCTTCCAGATTGAATCGTCTTTATGTGTTTTGGGGTTGTCAGCATGTCAATCAACCTTGTTTGCCATGGGTAGCGCTTACGTGTGTCCAGTGTTATATCTGATTATCTTGGGCGGGTTTTGTTTACTTCATGTCGTGTTTAGGGATTCATTATCCCTAGGTCGTACTTGAGTACCCTTTGGTGGTGGCATAGTTCCACGTGTTGTCTTAGAGAAGTGGCTTGCATTGAGGGCCGGCACACAAAGTGGTGCCAGGAGATCTCAATGTAAGTTGGTTAATTCAGTGAAAACTTAAACCAATTAATTAGCATAGGTGGTACCAACATTTAAAAAGATTAATTTTGCCTCGCTCATGGACGCAAGTGCTTGTATAGACTTGGGATGAGATGAGAAGGCCTAGAATGGCAAGATCGTTATCTTGTCCCTTCAAAAGATAACTGATTCCGCATTGGGTTGCATGTGGGGCCGAGAGTCGTTAGAGGTTACCAGGATATCCCGAGATGGGGGCCGGGACCTAGGAAGACTTGCCAGGATATCCCATGCGACATTGTGATGACACTTCTCCTAAGTCAACGTTATGTTTGCATTCGTGATGTGATTATTACTTCAAATTTGGAAGCATTGTAACCTTTGTGTCATGTGATGTCATGTTTGTATCCTTTTCCAGTTGAGTCATGTTGCCTATGTTTAGAGGTTGTTGGTCTTGACCTAAAACCCTTGTTACTATCTCCTAGCACGAGGGGTGAGCCTTCGGGTATCACTTGGTTGGGTGGAACGTGCACCTTACTTCATTGTTTTGGCGTTGGCTTATGTGGACGAGACTTTTGTGTTGGAGAGCTCATGGGATCCAGTTGCTACCTTGGTTTCATTTATGTTGGTAGCTCTTGTATTTTATTTACCCCTCTTTGTTATCGAGGTGGAAATTGTAATAAACAATCATGTTAAAGATTTACCTCATTCTGGGAATAAGAGATGTAATTGTAATTATATAACTTCTATCATTGGTAACCATGAAGGATCTCATGGTCTTAATGAAAAGCTCATGTATGGAATGTATGTGCTTTAATTAGTTAAGTGAATGTTGTTAAGTTTCATTTCATGCATGTTGTTTTAATTCGTGTTTTTAAATAATCTTTGTCTCGTAACCTTAGGGGATTGTTGGCTTTGTGTTGTGATCATACATGTATTTGTAATTAAACAAAAAAAAAAAATTGTGCATTTGTTTAGTAGTTTGCAACTTCCCCTAGGGTTGCGTGGCGGGGCATTACAAGTCATGTGGGGGAAGCAAGGTGATCTACCCTTAAGAACAAGAGAAATCCCAAAGCTATTACTAAGTGTCAGTTGGTTGGACTTGGTTCCTTTTTTAAAAACAATAGGTTGGTCCTTGAGGATTGGAATTTGACTCCTCTTCAAACAAAATTGGCAAGGTTTGGCTTTAAACCTTCATGATTATGTCAGTGTTGTTCTTTTGTTGAGGCTTTGTTGGTTTTTAGGGCCTCACTAGTTCTTAAGTTAGTTTCTTTGTTGTCTATTATCTTTTTTTGTTGTTGGTTCTTGTTTTTTTGTTTTAGTCTCATGTGGTTGTTGCTTGTTCTCGTTGTAAAAGGTCTTGAGAACCCTTTCAAAACCCGCTTCCAGTTCTTAGCTCTAATCAAAGCACTTGTCTAATAAAAAAGTAATATATAAGTCTTTTTTATATTATAAAGTGTATGTCAAATCGTTGAAAGTTGATGAGTACTCATAAACATTTGAATCATTGAACAAGAAAATACTCTCTCACTCTAACAAAATCTACCAAATAATTAAAAAAATAGAATATATATATAATTGAGTTCAATTAGATAACAGTCAATATGTGAAAAGACATATAAATCAACTTAGAAAAATTCAATTGAAATATATAGTAAGAAGAGATCAATAGTATGGGAGCTTGATACAGAGTAGTTGAAGAAGTCTTTTGTATCTCTATTGTTGGTCACAAGGCTTAAAATTTGGTTAAAATCTTCATAAATATAGAGGAGGTAGCATGAGTTACAAGTTGATAGGAAGAAACAACAACATATGGCATATAGGCCTCAGTTTCAAACGTGGCAAGGCATCAAATATTGGCATAAATATTTAAAAAAATCAAAATAGAGGCTAAACAGCTCACGCAATATTTTTTTATTTTCAAAATTTATAATATTGTATGGTTAGGATACAAAATATGTAAAATTGAATGCACAAAATCACAAAACGTAAAAAAATTAGAACAAAAAATTCTTAGTCAAAGCAAAAAAAATGTATTAATATTAATTATTTTTCAATAGTACTTTCCTGTATATAATTAAAATAGATAATTTTTAAATTTGGAACATCAAAAATAAAAATTAGGATTATCTCAATACATAAATAATAGAAAGTTTACAGAGAAAAAAAGATTGTATATCTATAATCAATTTTACAGAGGAAATAACACTGACTCAATGCCGACAACTATTCTTGTTGTTTATCTTTTTTTTCTCCTCTTTTATAACTCATGAATTTTTATTTTTATTTTCCTTTCCATTTTATCAACCTAATTTTGCTTTCTTTGTTTTCTTTTCCTTATTTTAAAACAATATATAGGTTAATTAATATATCACATACATACATACATGCATATATCTTACAAATTATACTAAGTATTATTTATGAAAAATGATGTGACATTCTCTTCCCCTTAAATTATGGGTAATCTTAGTATATAAAATAAAATAATATTCCATCAGAACACATTGGTAGTATCATGTTAAAAATAATTTCAAAATAAATAAAAATATAATTGTTGCATCTTACTTATATCTTCCCATGTTGTATTTTATGTTGTGTACTTATTTCATTGAATATTGTTATCATTCATAGTTCTTGCATTTGTAAGGCATGCCAATTTAAGATAATCTTAATATTTAGTGCATACTTATTAAAAGTAAAGTTAATTGATAAGACACTAGGTTGATCTTTTCTATGACTTCAAATCACCCTACATAACAAGGTGCTAACTTGGTTCTCCATCCAAATGATATGAAAATTTCATGGGCTCTAAACCTTAAGAAGACTTTCTCTAAAAAAAAAAAAATCTCAAAGACCTATTTTTATTTATGCAACTCTTTTGTCTATCAAATGGTTCTTTTAACATTTTTCTTATGCCCTTAATCTAGTTTTTCATATCCCTTAACATTTCTAGACCAATTACAATTATGTCCTCTACAATATCATAGCTTATAGGAATTCATATAATGATTCAAATAGAGTCATTCTTAAAGTATAATAAAAATAATTATTGTAAGAAAATTCTATTAGTTGGAGATATTCTTCCCATTTTGATTGGTGATCCGTATAGTACATGCATAAAATATCTTCTGCTATTTGAATTGTTTGCTTTGTCTATAAATATATCTTAGGATGATATATTATACTATTAAAGTTTAATTGAGTTCCCAAAGTTGACTACAAAATCATCTAAAATTATGAGGTGAATCTAATGTCTTT
>VDFB02215414.1:0-12143 GCA_007258455.2 Sequoia sempervirens
TGCCAGCCTATTGGGTAATTCAGAGTTTGAGCTGTCAGTGCTGCATAAACTCTCCTAACTGTCGTAAAGCTTTGGAGATTTAATTAAAGGGCGACATAGGAGAATTGGTGAATTTGTTGAAACCGTGAATTATAAAAGCTTTCATCAAACTTTCCTTTACGACTGTTTCCTTCTATCTGCCATTTCTTGGAAGGCTTATGCGATAGACTTTGGAGTGGCTTTGAAGTTTTTTAATGGAAGAGATTGCTTTTTGCCACTACCATTACCAAGTCATGGGTTTAAAAGGGATATGTGACTGAATTGTATTGCTGTCATTTCCAGTCATCATAGATTATAGAGGTTGTGGCAAAAATCGATCAGGGAATTTAAATGACACCCCCAGTCCATCGATATTGTTATAAAAAGGGAACAAATTCATACGGAGGATTGAATCGCTTTATTTAATAGTGTTTCATAATATATGTTTTCTTACTAATAGCGTTCAGCCACCAATTTTGGATGAGATCCATGAGGTCAAGATCTCTAAGCCACATATTTTCAAATTTGAAAGGGCTTTGAGTCAGTTACCAATCTTTTATTACGGATAGTTGGATCGGAAAGTGATCCAATCCAAAGAAAAGAAGAATCAAGCATTCCATTAGATAGGAAGAATTTAGACAATTATCATTATACAAGAATCTATCCAATCTTTCAACTATGTAGCTGAACCCAAGCCTCCAACTGGTCCAAGTATAATATCAATTTTTGGGAATGATATCTATTAAACTATTGGAATCTAGAAATTCAGCGAAATTCTTTTGTGAATGTGTTGTGCAGGTCATGCTGCCTCATTTATCAAAATTGTCAAGGATTACATAAAAATCACCCCTATGATGACAATTTCTTTGAATTGGGAGGATAGGATCTCCAAGATTTGGTCCCAAACGCTTTGTTTGAGCATGCAACCCACAGGACCATAAACATTGATTAAAAAGCACATAGTTTGGATGTAAAACTTATAACCTCGCTGACTTGCCAATGTTATCTATCTTGCCATATTTGTCTGATTCGGTCCAGACTTCTCAATTCCTACAGAAATTTTACCATTTTTTTAATTCCAGATTTCCAAATTTTCTCTACCTCCTCAACAAATCAAAATTTCCAAACCTGGTAAGGATGAACTCTGATCTAAATTAGAAGGTTAAAGTGTGCAAGATTATTAAAACATATGATTAAAAATCAGAAAAATAAAGGTATGCTTTGACTTGAACTTTGCTTGTACAACTTTCTGTGTGTCTAACTTATTAATCCTGATTTCCTGATGTTCATAATTTTCACTTCTTTTGTGGGTATGGGAATAATATAACATAGCAGATTGTGCCAAGTTGTACTATAACATACCAAGAAAAGATTGTTGGATTGCACGTTCAACTACACCCTCTCCTGTAGAACCACGTGTCAAACATTTGGTGATCCTTTTCATAGCCTGAAACATAGTTGGTGCACCTGCTCCATATGCTGAATTTGATCCTACCTGTGTAGAAACTGAAATCAGACAACAGCCTCAAGAAAAGATAACTCTAGCACATATATATAGAAAACAAAAAACATTATTATGAAAAAGACAAAGTAAATTCAGTTTAAGCTAATGAAAGTGGGGATAACCTTCTTTAATCCCTTAGTAGGCCACCAAGTATCATTAACACTTATTTTTTGTATAAGAAATGTGTGCCACTCACCTAGAGGCTAGACTTGTCTCCTTTTTTCTCTTAACTCAAAATGCTTGTAAACAAAGAGAAATGACAGAAAAAAAGTGGCTTCAGTAGTGTTAGACAGGACCACAAGGAAGCAATACCAACAAATTAAGTCTACATCCTGTAGAACTGTTGCTTCATGAAAAAGTTGACTGTCCAATTGACTTAGAGGCGGATATATACTTTCTGGAGAGAGGGAATCATGAGAAAATCTTTTCTGTACTGACATCTCCATATCTCTTGATCCTATGTTTCATGGCATTCATTTCCTTTACAAGAGCATAATAATTTGAACCATTGTCCTTCAGCATTTCATTAGTGTCAAGTAGACCAGAAGCTACAAACTTGAAGCAGTTCTTCTGTCTTTCCCACAAATTTACCAAGTCAAAATTAAACTTCCTTTTTCAGTTTTAGCTAAAGATAAGAAAATAAAAAATTGGCACATAACCTGGAATATGATACACATTGTTGCTTTTTTAAATTGCATATCTTTTCGAAAGCAACACAATGGTGCCACTACTTTCCCCATAGAATGTGGTAGGAGGTGGTATTGTGTACACAACACCACATGGAAACTGATCTCAAGGTTGCTCGCCTGTGACACCTTGCAAGGACCATAACTTTGTCATATAAACTCAAAATTGATTACTTTTCTTTTTCCAACTTGTATAGTTCTTTGAAAGGAACACAATGGTGTAATCAAATGTCTATGGTTTTGTTCTTTCTCGCCATGACATCATACTTAAGATGACTTATGATCCCACGCTTGAGATATCATGTGAATACTTAAGAGCTAAGTCACTAGGTTCAAATTCAAATTCGAGTTCGACAACATTGAAATTCGGAAATTCGGATGAAATTCGACAGGGGAAAAAATAGAAAAGTAAGAAATTCGGATTAAATTCGCCATATATAATTTTGATTTTTTCAAAATAAAAGTAATAAACTTAAAATAAGTAAAAATATAATATTAATATAATAATATGTTTAAATATATTAATAAAACTAAACGCAAAGCAAAATAAATAATAAATATTAAATATGTTTAAAAATATATAATTTAAATTTAAATATTATTAATATATAATAAATTAATTAATTAAATTATATATTAAATAATAAATATATTATAATAGAAATTTTTAAATTATATATTAAATGATAAATATATTATAATAGAAACTTTTTATATCACGATCTATCATCAATAGTCAAGTTAAATTAGGAGAGTTCACATTGGAAATTTCCATATTAGTGGTCCCGTTTGACATATATTAAATACTATGCCTTGCAATGGTGAATGACACTTTTTCCCTGTTGGGTCGATCATTCTTGTTAGAAGGTTTGTTTTTGAGATGAACAAAGGTGTAAAGAATGCCGAGAGTTCCTCTTCTCCTCATGTCTTTGCTAGTTCGCTTTACATCACCCCCACATGGAAGACAACTTTTTTGTTGCGAAAGATCATATGTTGTTAGAGAAAACAGATGATGATAACAGAGACGTTGAAACTCTCTTCTCTTTTAAAAATAGCATTACAGCCGACCCCATGCGATCGCTTTCCAATTGGATAGGAGTTTTGAGCACTACAAGAGAGCACTACAAGAGTCGCGTTTTACAAAAACGCAGCAAAAAACCCTAATTGCGGCGAGGCTTACCTGGATGCTGCAGGAGCCCAAAGACAAAGTGGCAGTGGCTTACTTGGATGTTGCAGGAGTTCAAAGACAAGCAGCCCACACAAGCACACCCTAAAAATATTTTCGAGAACCCTAAATTGTGATGTGTTTTCCATATAAGCAGTATTTAAAAAAAAAAAACAAATTGTAAACCCTAAAATATTTCAAAAACCCGGAAAATCACTCTTAAAAAATATATTTTAATGAAAAAAATTGTGATGTGTTTTCCATACAAACAATACGGCGAACTTTAACGAATTTTATATAAATATTTGAAATTCGCCCAAATTCAAATTTCATAGTTGATATTCGCTGAATCCGGTGACTTAGTTTAAGAGCATATGAACATGTAACGGGCAAGTGTCAAGATATCAGAATTGACATGTAACTCAATTTCCCATCTATAATTTAATAGCAAGGGTTTCAACTCAACCCTCAAGATTTTACCAGGGTTGGAAGGTGTTATCCTCCCTCTTGTGACAAACAAGAAACATGAAGATAAATATTTGGTCTAAGTAATTTTTGGACTTCCAGAATTGGGAAGATTGAAGTTGGCAAGGTGATGGGTGCTTTAGAGAAAGTGGGTGAACGCAGCTTGCAAGTGAGATTGCCACAGCATCCAGCTTTGAGATAGATGTAGAGTGTGTATATGATTGGAGTTTGAGAGTAGAATGTAGAAAAGAGGCATGTTTAAGTATTTGGAATGATTGGAGTTTGAGAAAAGAGTGTAGAAAGGTGGCATGTTTATGTATTTTTTTCCAAATACATCCTCTACTGAGTTTTCTAAGAGATTAATGAAGAAAATCATATTTTCCATTTTGAATATATCTATGCTTTCACTTCCATTTTGTGTCTGTTGTAATGTCCCATTTTTCGGCCTCGGTGAGCGAAAAGGAGATATTTTAATTAATTAAATAAAGCTGTCTTAAATTGATATTTTTAAGCAACTTGCATTTAATTAATTATTAAGATGAATATTTTATTAAAATGACTTTAGCTAGGGACCAAAAATAAAACAATATAAAGTCATTTTTGTGTAGGGAAAAGAATTATGAATTATTATTTAAAAGTGACTTAAATATATTTTTCCGGATGACTTCATTTTAATTAATTTTAAAAAGTGATTTAAGTGATTTATAAAGGACAAATATTGTAAAGTCACTTTATAAAAGTGCTTTATTGATTTATTTTAAGGCAGGAATTAAAAGGTGCCTTTAGAAAGTTCTACGAAGAAATTATAAAAGGTGAATTGGAAGCTCATTTGCATATGCTTGATTCGATTTTCTTTATGAAAACTTCAAGCTTTCATTGAGAGCAAACCCTAGGACGAAACCCTAAGGGAATTGGTTTTAATGGTGAGACATCTACCCTAGCTGATTTGCAGGTGAAATCACAAAGGTGCTGAATGATTGAAGATTGAATAATTTATCAGAGGTTTGAAGAATTGTGAATAGATAAGGATTTGGAGCAAATCGATTGATCTTTCCCAGGTTTGTCAGGTTTGCATGTTATAGGTACAAATTTAAAGAGTTTTGCTTGCAAATATAAATTTGTTATTGTGGTGTGTGCAAATGGTGAAAATGAAGAAATTATTGTGTTGTGTGTGCAAGGTAAATTTGAACAGAGATTATTGTGTAGTGTGTGGCTGTGAAGAAAGAAACAAAAATAAATTAAATTAAATTTATATTATCTGAGTTTCTAGCCCAACCATACCATAGCGAAGCCCCCCAACAAAGGAGCCATACACCTTGGATATTCTCCAGAGAAGGAGCAATGCATTGTTGTGAGGCTTAAAAAGCCTATTCAATATCTGCCGCAGCCTATAAAGGGGACTACAAAGTCAGCGCAGCAGTCCAAAATAGGAACCACAGCAATTAAAGAGGCTGCCACACATGTTATTTAAGTGTCGTACAACTCCTCAATTGGGATAGGAGTATTAAAAGGCTGCCGATTGGTGTTTGACTGTTCAAAAATACAGGTCAGAAATTTTGGCTTGTAATTATTATTGTTTTACAAAAGATATTACTGCTGTAAGAAATTTCTGAGTTCATCATTTTATGTAACAGCAATAAACAACAGTATAAAAATTGTCTATTTACTATGTTATGCAATAACTTTGTGACTGAAATTATTAGCAATATATGCAATAACTTTGTGACTGAAATTATTAGCAATATATGTTAAGCTGGAAAGTTGATGGTTTGATGATTAATTGTAATATCTTTCAAACAAGTTGAAAAAAAAACATAACCAGATAAGCAGCATACAAACTGTTTGACAAAATGCTTGGGTATTAAACTTGGTGAAAATTGCAAAAATTTGGTTTAGAAAATTGGTCCAAGATATTACATTTGTGCACTCTTATTTGGCTGAGTGATTGAAGGTTATTCATTTGACCCTCAACTGCGCCACCATCAACTTTCAATATGATTTTTCCAAACCAAGAAAGGAAAAGTAGATATGTTTGCAAGATGTGTTCTATCATCTTTGCCCATATACAGTAAATAGAGAAGATAACATCTCTAGCTATGTGATGTGGTCATCCAAAATCCATAAACTATTCAAGAGAGAAAGAGTGAGTATGTAGGGCTGGAAAATAATACATAAGGCATAACCTTGACAATCCTTAATTTGTCAAGTTGCTTTTGCTGGCCCTTCCACTCTTGAGTCTTTATTCGGTAATCATCAAATTGCTCAAAGAATCTCCTTTCACCATGCCTCGTCTTGCCACAAAAAGAGAAATTTTTCTCATTTTCTAGCTTCCAACCATCATGTTTGGATTTTCTTTCATCATGCTTTTCAAAGTTCTTGCATACATTGAACTTCTTCTTTTCCTTTCCTTTAGAATTAGAATTGTTCCTTAGATTCTAGCTTCCCAATTTAAATGAGATTGTTTCATGACTCAATAGGAATAGCATAGAACTCACCATAGGTAAGATCTTGCTTGTTTTCCTTCATTAGGAGCCATGTGATAAGAAATGCATAGTGATACACATTATAGGGAGCAATCAAATTTGATAGAATACTCTTATATGTTTACTCTATCTAGTTCCATTGCCACAATCTTTCAATTGTGATTAGATCACCTTGACTATGTTGAATAATCTTCCATTATACCAAAGCTCAAAGACAAAGTCAAAGAGAGATAAGTCATTACTCAGTTGGACAACCCTTGCTTCATCTCTTTGATTGAAGAGACTCCTTAGTGTGTCCCATGTTGCCTTTGAGGTCTCTATAGGGCATTTCTAGAGCACTACCTTCAAATAAAGTTCACCGACTCAAGGAATGTTGCCTTCTATGAGTTCTTTGTACATTCTTCAATTCAAGCAAGTCTGCAATTTCCTTTCTGCCTTCAAGCAAGGACATCCATAGGATGATGGATTCTAATGAGCACAAATTTGATCAATGTCCTTGGTGATACAGCTCCTTGTGACATTAGGCATATTTGCTTCTCTAGGCACATTCTCACATGGTTGTGTGATGATGATCCTCATACTGTATTGCCCACTTTTACCATGAGGTTTTCCTCCCTACTTGGGTAGGCAGCTCACATGATGCTTCCTTCACAAATATTCTAATCTTTCAAGACAGCATCGACATAAGCTAATCATCTTATCTAATTGCAAATAAGATAATCTTTCTTTAAGGTAGCAGAGAGTTTTCCTTGATGGTCATATGTAATGAACCGACCAAATTTTTTGATTTTCACAAATGATTACAATGTAAACACGCATTACCCGTTAAGTTAGCATAAACCGTAACGATGGAAAGTAACTCTAACCAAAATGTACACGAGGATCCCCGTTGGTGAGTGTTTTATCATCCATAGAACACAAGTAATAAAATGTCCAAAGACACTCTATCTCTCTTGAAAAACCACCGCGTATGCTAAGATTGCGAGAAGATCATATGGCGATTCCAAGGTTTCTTTTGTCGGGTCTCGACGTGTGGATAAGCTCAATGGTCGTTGTGATAATGCTGGTAATAACAAGGGGACTTACGTAGAAAGTCTGCACAAGTTCGGGGACTTAGGAAATTTATCTTTAAAGGCTCTCAATTAGGACTTTCAATTGTGGATCTCAAAAAAAATGGCAAAAAGAATAGGGTTCAGAGAATCTAGTCTAAGCCTAAGAACTCAAGAGACAGTAAGGACTTGGTGAAGCGAAATAAACCACATTTTGTTTCGCCTCCTGTTGGACAACATACGCAAAAATGGGTGCAATCTTCAAAGGGGTTGTGAGAATGATATTCAAACCTTGGATAAGGTTGAAGTTAGGCTTCCACACTTAGGAGCTCAGGCTAACTTTACGCATCGGATGAAAATCATTCATCCGAAGAAAGTATGAGCTACACTTCACCAATGAGTCGATACGATCAATCTTTCATTCAATTAACAACTTTTCAAAGCAAATTCTATTTAATCTAACTTTAATTCTAATCTATGGCGGAAGATAATATGTAACCTCGCTTACTATTCAACAATAAGAAGTGATTCAAGGCAAATCATGCTCAAGAGCTTTTATCATTCAAAATAGTCTCAATGCGACAATATACATAACAAGTCTCCACACATTACAAATGAGGGGGCGAGCTCAATTTATAGGCTCCCCAATTACAATTCAATGGCCAAGATTGATTTCAAATCAACGGCCGAGATTACAAAATAAAACCCTAATTAGGGTTTGTCACTTTCGACCAATGAGAAAATTTCATTTGAGGACACTTGTCCCTTTTGCTAAATATAAATCAACAATAAAATAGAAAGTTGTTATATGTTGATTTGGAACAATTTGATTGGTTGGAAGATGACGAGGCGCCACCTCAGCGTGCTGGATGCCTTCCTTGGTTGCTTCGTTTTTCTTCCACGTGCTTGCCTTAGAATATTTTCCCTGCCGATGACTCTGTCCGTTGTGCTTGTTCCTTCCTAACTTTGATCTTGGATTCCTTTCAAGTGTCTAGAATTTGGAGAAGAATGCCTTTGTGCTTTCGCCACAATGGAGGAAATTGGAATTTCCTCTGTGAAGTATTTCCTAGACTTAGCCAAATTTTGGCTATTCAGGTTCATTTTGTAACATCATCTGGATCATTCAACACCATGCTCGAACGAACTTTGCCTGTGGATTTGCCTTCAATTCTGAATCTGGCTTGTGCTATGTAGGACAAATTCCATCCCTGGACAAGAATTTTATTCACTTCCTCTTTATTTTCCTCTTCACCCTTCCTGTTTTCCGTCCAACACTTAGTGAATTCTTCTCATCCTCTCCTTGGGCGGACTTCACATGAGCTTGGACGTTTTCTCTCTTAGCCTAAGTCGGACTTCAAGCCACTTTGGACAAACATGTCTAGGGAGAAGTCGAACTTTATCATGCTTGTGCCATTTCTCAGTTGAGCAAAGTCGGATTTGCTAGTGGTTTCACCATCTTTTCTTTAGGCTGGGGCGAACTTTCTCAACACTTTGACATTTCTTTTCTTGGTCTAGGTCGGACTTTGCATCATGTTTGCCATTGTACTTGGCGGATCTAATGGATGTCTGGACATACCTTCTCCAAGCAAAGTCGGACTTTGTAAGGGTTTGGACATGCTGTGCTTGGGCAAAGTCAGACTTTCTCATGCTGGTGCCATCCTTTTCCCTCCATTCCATGCCTTTGCTTCTTCTTTGAAGACTCGCCTCGCGTCGTCATCCACCTGCAAGAAATAAAATAAACAAATTCAGATTTTCTCTCTCCTAAATTTTTACCATTCTCTCTCCTGAAGCCATGGTGAATTTAATTTTGCCCTTCGGATTTTATCTCTGGCCAGCACAAATTATTTTCCTCCAAAACATCTCTGGCAAACTTCATTTTGTCCAAGGCATTGAAAATAAAATATTAAAATATTTTAATTTATTCCAACCCGTTCGTCTTCGACCTATGGCTATTTCGATTTTCCTTTCATTTTTCTTGGCTAAGAGTGTATCTTCCAATTTTATCCTCAATTTCGGTTTAGCCAAACCAAAATTTGCTTATCCTCATTTAAAAATTTTATGCCGCATCCTCGCTTTTGCTATAGCCAACTTCTCTTGCACCGAAGCCCAATTTGTTCCGGCCAAAGTCAACATTTCTCCCTTGTTCACCGACTTTATCTCCGCGAAAACTTTGTCCGATATCTTCGCTAGGGGCTAATTTCCTTGATGTCCGGACATATTCTTTTCCTCCTTTCCTCGCCAAGGATCTATCCTTCCTTTCTCCCTGCCTTGCGCATTTTTCTTGGGTCAAACTTGACAATTTCTCGACATTTTCTCCATACTTAGGCAAATTTTGTCTCTTTTTCCTCATCGTGTTAGGCACATTCCGTTTTATTCTTTGCCATATCCTGATCTTCTCCAGCACGTGTTCTTTCAAACTTGGCATTTGACCTCTCAAAAGTGTCATGATACTTGGTCAAAAATCTCAACTTTCCATCCTTTAGCCCCCATACTTAGGCAAATATTCGAACTTTTTCTTTGGACTTAGCATTAACACTTAGCCAAAAAGCATCCTTTTATCCCTTAGGCGGACTTCCTTAACACTTTGGATAAGCATTATGAATGTCTTTGATACTTTGCTAGCTCCTCCAAGTATATGGCGGACTTTGTAAGTCTTTAGGATGAACACCTTGGACGTCCCTCTTTTCTAGGGCGGATTTCCTTAACACTTTAGCTTTTATCTCAACATTTTATCCCCTTTGGAAATGATTCTCCACCTTTTTAGGCCTTCACACTTAACCAAATTTCGAAATTCTCCTTAGCTGGGCGCCAACACTTAGCAAATATTTTGATTTTTCCTCACTTTCATGCCTAGGCGGACTTTGGATGGCATCCTCCAAGTGAAGGCGGACTTTAAGGGATGCTTGGACAAGTCTCCTCAAGGCTGGCAGACTTTGAATGCTCTTTGGACAAGTCCCACCTTTCAAGGGCGGACTTTGAAACTTCTTAGGATATGCTTCCTTAGTGCTGGGCAGACTTTGGATGATCTTAGGATATGCACCTTGTCGGGCCATGGACTTCGTAACCCTTTGCACTTCTCGTTATGTCCCTTCTCGCTGACATCTCTCGTGAGGATTTAGATTTGGCCTATCACACTAATTCCTCGTAGGGCCGATGGACCGATAGGGGTCACTTCTGAGCTTGGCTCGCCTTCAGCCGCCAGTGATTGACTTGTCTTTCGCTTCCTCGCTCGACGGAGATATTTGCGTAATTGCTATTTTTGCAGCTTGGCGTGTAGCAGGGGACCACGCGCTTTGCAAAGCAGCTTGGTCATGGCGGCATCGGGAATCACTGCAGTCTCCGCCATCGCATCGGATCAAGAATCGGGTTAGAACAGGGAGATATTAATATTTGATCGTATTGACAATATTAATTAATTAACGTTTATAATATAAAGTTATAATTTAATATTATAACTTAAGTGAATTCCTTGAGGGGTGCGCCATCATGAAAAAGGGGCCAGTTTGATATTTTATTAATATTTAAATATTCAGTGGAGAACTATGGAGAATTGGAAATATTAAAATATGAATATTTCATTAAAACCCTATTTTCAAGGGAATCGCACTTTTCAGTGTATTTGAGGATTTTGCATTGGGATTTGTGCATTATGAGATTATTGAGTTTGATATTGATCAATTTTTGGTCTGAGCCTGAGACTTAGGGTTTCACGTACGATTCCTTGGAGAACGAGCCATCTCCAGCGGAAAGCAATTCAGAGAGTGTGCAATATCACTTGATTTATTGCCTACAGAGGTTTTCTTATTCAGAGGAAACTACAGAGCTTTCAGAGATTGTTATTTGTCAGAGATTCTTTAGTTGTTGCATCCAGTTATCATCTGTTACCTTGGGCGCACCATTTACAGAGGTTTATACATTGAAATTTGTGAAGGCCGTACAAATTGATTGCTGGTCTGACAGGCCGTACTTGCACAGCAGGCCGTACTTCTCTTCTTAACACGTGTTTTCATCCTTCTGGGTGAAACGCCTATTACACTGGTTCCAGAATACCTTCCTTGGAGGCGCCAACTTGCTGGGAGTCTTCAGAGATCATCATTTTGAAGGAGAAGAGCATTCATTAATTGGGCCGTACAGATCTGTACTTCTGTACCAGCAAAATACCAGGTTTTTAAATCTTGAAAATTCTTCATTTTAAACATTGCATGCTTCTGGGTATTATTGTAATCAATCGAAAAGTTGAATAAAGGATACTGGCATTGATATTGTTGCATTTCCAGAGCTATTTGATTTTTAGTAAATTTATTTCCATTTATTAGCAAAATCGTACCTTCTCATTATTGCATCAAAAACACAAAAAAAAATGCAAAAACTTCAAAACGTCAGAAAAACCTAAAAATATCAGTTAGAGCATTGTCAGAGGGAAACCTAGGGTTTCTACAACTTCCTTTCTTGTGGATGGCGGACTTTAGAGGACTTTAGGATGTGCAAGGCGGACTTTGGATGATGCTAGGATGTGCTTCCTTCAAGATGGCGGACTTCAACATCTTTTGGCATGTGCACCTTGATGCTAAGGCGGACTTCAAGACTCTTTGGCACATCCTTGGCGGACTTTGGAAGGTCCTAGGATGAGCTTCCTTAGTGCATGGCGGACTTTGGAAGATGCAAGGATATCCAAGGGCGGACTTCTTAAGACTTTGGCATCATCCCTTTTTGTGCTGGGCGGACTTTGGAGGATGCAAGGATGTTGCCTCAAGATGCAGGGATATGCTTCCC
>VDFB02215416.1:0-16429 GCA_007258455.2 Sequoia sempervirens
TTCTTTTCTTAAACCACGTGCCTATTACTTCAAAAAATTAGGGGTGCTACATTTGAGAGATTATTTTCCCTCAGAAAAAGAGAGCTAGCATCTCTACATTTGCATCAAATTTAGGTACAGTGAATGCAATGAGTGTTGAGAGATGAATTCTTGTGAACCACTACTCACTACTCATGAAGCATGGGTCAATGAGTTTGAATAAAAAAAATACATATCTGAATCCTAATAAATACCTGCTTCTTATTAATCAAACTATAGGGATACAGGTTGTATGAACACAAGTAACAACATTGTAAATCCAATAGTATCCCAACTAGAAAAGTATCACACAAAAAGCAGTAACCCTACTTAGTTGTAAGAATTGGGATCTTATCAATCAAACTATAGGCATACTAACTGACAAAGGAACTAGGAAGTAGCCAGGGAGAACTCAGATAAAAAGAACACTATAGATGATATATTAAGTTTCCCAATAAACTTGGATACTTCCCAAGATTTCTTACAAATATTATTGTCCTAACAATCTATGTTGCACCAAGTATCTAAAATGGGTATTTGAAAACTTTGGATATGAGGATGTCTAGATCATTAAACTAAAGAAACTTTGGGGTAGATTCCTTAAAAAATGGAAGCAAATGGTGAATAAGGGTATGTGTAGGATCATGAGGGGCCAAAAAGTGGCAATATTATGGGTATTTGTAGGGTATGTGGCTGACAACTTTTTTTTTACCCAAAATTGATGAAACGTAAAGTGTTTTAGGATGATATTCTAAGCTTTCCACCAATATAAATTATTCTTTTAATTTAAATTTAATAAATAATTATTATTCATTTTCTATTAAAATTATGACTAAAGTCCTCGGATCGATAGGCCGATTGAAAACATATATATAACTTTCAATGGTATCACATTTTTGAATCCAAAAATGCATCACATTCTATGCTTCACATACTATAGGATTAAAAATAAAAAATAAATTCTTGGCGAATTTTTGCATAAGTTAAGGTGGTCAGACATAATGAAGCTTTTTATATTTTTAAAAGTTGTAATAAAATTCATAATTTAAATTATTTACTTGGAAAAAAAATACAAAAAATATGCATCACATCCAGACATAAGTATTCTACTTATATATAAAATCTTATAAAAAAATATTATCATTTTATTATGGTTAGGTGGTCAGACAAACACCTACTTCTTATTTTTTCCCTAAAATTTAAGTACTACTGCATTGAAATTTCAAATTTTCACCAAATAGATTTTATTTATTTTTAAATAAACCTAGTAGTTTAGAAACTACATTCAATTTTCTACAGATTGTATTCTTACATATTTTTGAAATAATATAGATATCTTATTCAAATTTTTACGTCAAGTTTCCTAACACTGGTTTTTCTGAATTTTTTGCCACTTAAGGGCCTATTTTTTCCATGATGATCCTGCACATACCCATAAGTAGGAATTAGTAAGCTTGATAATTCATTTACAATGTTGTGGAAATATCATGTCTCTAATACATATAATGTATTGTGCATATTACACACAAATAAAAATGAGCACATATATATTGCATGGAGCCACACCACAATACCTTTGGTAGTAATTCAACCTTGCAATCGAACATAACTAAATTAGTAAATAATTATCCAACTCTTTGAAAGCATTCGACATTGCTTTGTGTTGGAAAATAATTCTAATTGGAAAATTAAAAACAAAAATAGAAAACTCATAAAGTAATGAAAAGATATCAAATGTGAGTGCATTAGTTTCTTACAAGATTAGGAATTTTCTCCAATTGGCCCTTTGAATTTCTCAGTCTCTGACTTCCATCAGTTGCTACATCTAAGATTCCTACAAAGTTCCTAATGACAATCACTAATAGTTTTTTGCACAAAAAAAGGAGATACATTATACTAGTTTGACCCTGAGAATCCAAATACTGAGTAGAATGGATGATGCTAATTTAGTTATTAGGTTGACAAGTAAAGTACCTCTAAAGGCCTCCCATGTGCACTATATAATTTTATTAATAACAAAGATATCATATCAGAATGAGGAAATTGCTATTGTAGATGCTACATTCAGTATAGAAGTTACTGTTACATATTTATTCCAGTTATGAGTCATAGGAACCTAGGACTTGAGGCATATATATTCCAACATTCTAGAATAGCTTGTAGGATATGTATCCAAAAAAACCAATATAAAAAGAACATTGCAGATATCAGTCCAGCAGTGGGGATCGCATATCCCATAGAAAATCCCACATTGTCTAGAATATATATGAGAAATTTTTGTGCAAACAATGTTCCTAAAAAGGCACTAAACATCCACCAATCGAAGAAAGAGACCTTTTGAGCCCTCTCTTTTGGGTCAAATTCATCAAATTGGTCTACTCCAATGGTAGATATATTGGGTTTTGTACTGCCAGTACCCAGAGCAAGCACGTACAATGCAAAATAAAAAATCGCAACTTGAAGTGTGGAGGATTTCTTGCAATAGTTGGAATTATTTGGGCATTCTCGTGGTCTCAGAGATGGCAATCAGACTTCCAATGTCAAGATTATCGTTCCCTACATTGAACAAAGCATTTGATAAACTGTAACTATATCATATAGAGAAAAAAAAATGCCTTCTTGAATTAGCTGTAACAAACTCATAAGATTTCAATGGAATTTTCACTTGAGTCATTTGAAACTCTCAGCACAAGAGCCTTCATAGTGGGCCTAAATTTGAGTTTCCTCATCATTTCAACAAATATTTGGCATCTTCCACCCTCACTTAGCTTCTAAAAACAACTCCATATCCTCTGTGTAGCTCTTTGGCATGGACGTTTTGACATCTTATTAGGCATTCATTTCAAAACATTGGAATCAATATCAATAAAAAATCTAGGTTTCCTATGCAAAAATCTAGGAGGAGTTCTCAAATGTAAATTTGTGTCAATATTAGGAATGTCAACAACATTGGGGATAGATCGTGTACCTTCAATCAGAGGTGCAATTGATGACATACCTTGAGATTGACATGTAAATGATGTTATACCTCCAACTTCAGATGTCTTTTATGGAGTGACTTTAAATAGAGGTGTGTTTGCTGATGTACTTTCAAAATGCAATGTTGTTGATGGTGTGTCTTCAACTGTAGATGTGATTTCTGATGTACTTGGAAGACCACATGTTGTTGGTGTGTCTTCAACTGGAGATGTGCATTGAACTTCACCTATGGTTCATGATGTACCTCCAACTTGTGGATCCATTTGTGTCCTTCCACGAACTTTTTCCATTCGTTCCCTTTATTTTTCAAATTGTACATCTCTCTTAGATTGCATAGGAATTTTTGGTTGTATGGGCTACAATTCTTTTGCTTCACAAGCTGCAATTTTGTATTCTCTTCTACTTGCATTTTTTACTGCACGTTCTTTCGGTGTTAGAGGATTTGGCTATTTCCTCGGCATGATGTTGAATGTTGCATATTCATAGTCACACATAGAACAAAATTAAGTAAAGCATTTTATGAAACTTATTGATAATGTTGATTACATTGCATTTTATTGAACACACCAAAGCTTTTTATGAAAGAAGGCAGTGAGTTGTTTGGAATTATCAAACATGTGTATATGCTACAAAAAATTTCATACATAAATCTACCTCCATACCACAAGAAAATAAATTGTAATGCGTGTTTTCAAACCTATCCATACCACTGATTACATTGCATTTTGTGTTTATTTGAGTCATTTTGGGCAACAAATGTAAAAATTGCCAATTATGTCAAAAAGTTTTCAATTTAGACAAAAGTTGTCAAGGAGGATAAAATGGTATTTAGAAAAAAGTTGTCAAGGAGAGTTTGGCATGTAATTTTGAGAAGAGAAGTAATTGAAACACCCCCTGTTTTTATGTATTTTCTAGAAAATTTGAAGTTTCTTTGATCTCTACGGTTACGTACCAAAATTTTTTGATCTTTCATGGAGTGAATATTGTGGACAGTAGGCCTAACACCATTTTAGACTTGGTTTGGATTTATTTCAAATTTTTTTGTGCATTTTAGAGACAAATTATAGAGGACTGGTCTGTATACCCTGTTTTAAGGGTTTAGAGTGTATGAAAATGACATTTTAAGCCATTCCACCCATTGTTTTGTTCTGTAACTTGGTGGAATGGGTCAGGAGGGCATGATTTAGGTGTGTACATGGTTTTTTTGAGTAGGTAAGATGTTTGAAGGCTTTTTGTGTTGCTGTCCCAAAGGTTTTTTGTGCAAATTTTGCTTGAAAATAGATGTTTTGAACTATAGTTTGGTGAAATATTGATGATAGAGGCTAGTGAATGAATTTATAAGCATATGAAGACATAATTAAGGGTGTTTTAAGTGGTGGCTAGGCTAGACAAGGTTTGGGATATAGTTTTTAATTAAATGCCCATGTAAATTGCCTAAAATGAGGGTTTCTTGTTTAGATGTCTTTGAAAGTGTACTACAAATAAATGGTGAAATTGGAGGTTTTTTTGACGGGTTGTTGTTGCCCCATTGAGTTTTCAGATTGAGGAGGAGTTTCCAATAGGGCCCCTTTGTAAATCTCTTAGGTTTTCCAAATTAAACTTGCACATTAACATTGATGAAAGCTCTTAGGTTTTCCAAATTAGTTGAAAATAAAATTTTTCCCACAACCATCAGTAATAATGAATTTAATGTTCAATTTTATGTGTAACAATGAAGATTAATAAAATCATCAAATGAATAGTCTATAAATTGTAAAAAAAACACACAAAAACCTATGTTAAGTTGGATTTGTTTATCTAAGCATGTTGGAAATGGACTACTATAAGCAATGCAAATAGAATTCATAAGAAAATTTGTGTTAAGTTGATGTCGTTTATATAAGTTTAAACATGAATTCATCTAAATTATGTCATTGTTTCATTTTTTTCTTCAAAGTACTAAAAATTAAACTTTTTTATGCATCTCCCATCTAATTCAATGTTGAATTCTATGTCCAATTGTTATGATTAATAAAATCATTAAAGGAATTTATATTATTTTCAAAAATAAAGAAACATACTAAATATAAACATTTCAATATTACCAAAATGAATATATTACCTGAGATAATGTAAAATGATGTAGAAACTTCAAAATGTCTTCATCTACATTGTCAGGCATGGAAATTGGTGGCAAAAGGGTGATGGATCAAGCATAGATTGGTACAACAGGGAGTCAACTACATAAAAAAGGTGTTTCTCTATCTGATAAAGTGCTAAACCAGAAAAAAGCATAAGCATGTGAGCCCGAATCATGGGGCAACCCTTATTTTACCATTTCAAGGTAAAGAACACATTTGGTGCTTGCCAAATTTGGTGCTTTGAAATGCTTTCACAATATCAATAGGAAGGGAGTGAGACTTGAGATAGATGGAGAGGGGATATGAGTGAGAGAGATTAGTCTTTGTAGTGTGGTAGGGACTAAGACCTGAGAGCGATAGAGACTTGAGAGGGATAAAGAGTTATCCAATTAGGGTGGGGGGAAAGACCTCATAATGGGAGAGGTTGGAGTGAAATAGATTTGTAGACCCTCTACCCTTAAATTGTAAATAGTAAACCCTTAAACCCTCAACCCTCTCTATGTCTCTCTCAACCTTCAACCCTCTACCCTCTACCCTCAACCATAAAACCCTTAAACCCTAAAACTTAAACCCTCTACCCTCAACCCTTAAACCGTAAACCCTAAAACCCTAAAACCATAAACCCTAAACTTTAATTTTATCTCTTTTCTTTTTTAATTCTGAAATTTGGTTTTACCCATCTTATTTGTATTTTTATTTTAATTCTGTGAATTTATTTTAATTTTTAATTTCTTAATCTGAATTTTAACTTTTTAGAGATTTTTACTTTTACTTTTTATTTTATTTTTACTTGACATCTTTAATCTCCCTTTTTAACTTTAATTTTTAATTCTGAATTTTTAATCTTTTCTTTTAATTTTACTCTTTTAATTTTTAATTCCTTTAACTTTATTTTTCTAATCCTGTGATGATATTGCTATGCAAGATGGATGTTAGTTAGAAGAAATATTTAATGATATATATAAATTTTATGTTGTTAGTAGTGATAGAAATATTTAATGATAGATAGAAATTTGTTGTTGTTAGATACAAATATTTAATGATAGATAGAAATTTGATGTTTTTAGTATTGCTTTTGCTTTACTTAGAGTCTTCATAGTTTTGAACAATTCTGTTTGATATAGCAAAAAAATATGATGCACTAGGGTATTAATGACCAAGGTGACTTTGTATCCCTTGCATGGACTTTGACACTACAAAAAAATTGTATTCTTGTTCAATTAATAGAGGAAATTAGGGTTTCAGATGTCATTCAATAATTGTGGGATAATTTTGAGATGATTCTGAGTTGTTCTGGGACATTCAAAGTTCATTCTGAGATATTTCAAGACATTTTGAATTGATTTTGAGATGTTCTGAGACGTTTCAGGTTGACTCCAAGATGTTTCAAGATGTTTCAAGATGTTTTGGTTTGATTCTAAGATGTTTTGAGACATTCTGAGTTGATTTTGAGATGTTCCAAGATGTTTTGGGTTGATTCTGAGACATTCCAAGACATTTTGCGTTGATTTTGATATGTTTCGAGACATTCTGAGTTGATTCCCAGATGTTTTGAGATTTCTACAGTGTGTTAATTACACTACAATTTCAATATTTTATTACACTCAATATGTGGCATTGGAGATCCTATTTTCAATGTCTACACCCAATGTATGCTATTTCAAATAAGTTTTAGATATAATTTTCAATGACAATGCTTGTCCCATATTTATAGTTGGTGACTATTCATATTGGCCACTAAAGTTTGGTCATTTTTCCAAATTGCAGCATAGACAAAACAAGCCCAAAGTTGAGACTTGTCAAAGGTACAAGATCATTCTTCAAAAGTTAAGACCTATCTAGGTAACAGGCTTATTATTAAAATGTGAAACTTGTTAAAGCAACAAGCTTATTATCAAAAGTTGTGACCTATCAAAGTAACAGGCTCTTTATCAAATTTGAGACCTATCGAGGCAACATGATTATTATCAAAGTTTGAACCCTATCATGGTAACATGTTTAGCTCAAACAAATTTAATATCTATCATAGTAACAATTTCTTCATATCAGCTAACAAATCTTCACCAAAGTTCTTGGCTGAGAGAAGTTTCAGTACTTCAAAATACTGCATAGTTTCATGATAACCCCTTTAGATGAAGAGGGGGATGTTAACGTACGTGTTAATCTTTTGGGTTAATGAATTTGTAAATTTATTTTTTTGTTTAGATCAAGTTAAATAGTTATGAGAGTTAAACTATCATCCTCCTTAGAAAACAATGTTAATGTTTTAATCCTCGAGGGTTAATTTATTTGTAAATGTTGTAAACGATATTTAGTTTTGATAGTTATCCAACTGTTAGACTGCCATATACCTACAAAATAATGTTAATGTATTAATCCTCGAGGGTTAATTTATATATAAAGATTTGGCAACACTGGCTCCCCTCCACAACACACACTTCTTGGGACCACCAAATCTCAAATCCAAAAGATGGTTATGTGTAGGATCATGATGGGCCAAAAAGTGGTGATATGATGGGTTTTTGTACGGTATGTGGCTGACGACTTTTTTTTTACCCAAAATTGATGGGAAATGAAAGGGTTTAAAGGGAGATTCTCGGCTTTCCACCAATATAAATTATGCTTTACTTTGAATTTAATAAATTATTATTATTCATTTTCTAGTTGAATTATGACTAAAGTCCTGATTGATAGGCTGATTGAAAAACATCTATAGCTTTCAAATGGTACCATATTTTTTGAATCCAAAACATGTGTCACATTCTATGTGTAGAAACGCAAAATGTACAAGTTGACATTGTGCATCTAACTCTGATCTACTAACATCGTTTCTTCCTAAATCATCCCTCGGTCTAACTGTTTAATCAAATTCCCTTATTTGATTAAATTCATCAATATTCATCTCTTAATTAAATAAATTATTTTTGTCTAATTAAGTCACTTTCCCTTGTTAATTAAATCAATTCATCTGATCTAGTTATCCCTATTTTAATTAAATAATTAATTTTATTTAATTAAATCTCTAAAGTCTATCTATTAAATTGAATAAATTAAAATCTTATTTAATTTAATCTTACATCAATCTCTTTAATTAAATAATCAAAACATATTTATTTAATTAAACTAATTAAATCATTTCCTCTCTTGTTTGATTTAAATTAATCCAAAAATCTAAGTCAAAATAAGTCAACTCACCTAATAATCATTAAACTAACATAATCATCATTTATTTAATCTAACCAGGATTAAATACTAATCTCACCCACTTGCATTATCTACATATCTCCACTTGCACAAATAAATCAATTTATTGATTTATTAAATCTTCATTTTCCCTCAACAAAGCATCTTTTGGAGAAATATTCTTCTATTTCAAATTCAAAATTTGAATGACATGTCCTTCCAACATGTCATTTACTCTATCTTAGAAGTCCTTCCAACAAGGCATTTACTTCTTCTTAAATGTCCTTGCCTTGAGCCAAGTGGCATTCAATGCAATTTTCTTTCCCCCTCTTACATGTCTTTTCTCAAAATTCAAATTCAAAAATGCATTTATTGGCACATTTGTCAAAACTTGATCATTCCTCATCTAATCACATTTGGACAAGTGGCATTTTTCCATTGGCCAAATCTTTGTCCCACATTGCTCTATTTTGGCTTTGTTTCCATTTCAACATTCTATAAATAGAATGCTTTACCATGCATTTGATCATCCACATCTCAAGCAAAGTTACCATGCTAAAATACTTAGCAATTTTCATCCATCTCATTGAATCATAGCTAGGTTTTTTGCAGATTTTAGCTTGGAGCATACATTCAAAGTCTTCATCAAGTGGATCACTCTCTTCTCATTCTTCTTCATTCATTCATCATCAAGCTTGCAAAAGGAGTTGGGAAAGGGCCAATTCCCACATCAAATTGGCACCAACTCCCTCAAGAGATCAAGAGTTTGCTTGCATTAGATAGGATTTAATTATTTCATTTGTGTTCTTCATTTTCATTTCTTATCTTTTGCAAATTTCAAATGGATTTCTTGAGGAATCATTTGTTTCTAACCTTGTGTTTGATCTAATTGTTTGCATGTTTATTGTGTTTGTGCAAGGTCTAGATTCAAATGGTTCACATATTGGTGCTAGAAGGAGGGCATATACCTCAAATCTAACACGTTTTTTTAATAAAATTTCACTGTTTTTTGACAGCACTATTCATTAATCCGCATATGATCACTATTTTAGTGTTTTTAGAGTCAATTTTAAAATGACCATATCTTGGTGATACGTAGGTCTTTTTTGATGATTTTTTTTTTAAAATAGGGTATAATTTTACAAGTATCCAATGGTGTAGGTGTTTCTTAACTATAAATTAGTTAAAATTTTCAAATTTGCATTTAAAGTAAAAACACATGATAACTTGGCTAAGTTTTACGGTGTTTTGGTAAATGGTTTGTCTAACCCCTATATCCTTTTGTTTCTTTTGATCTCATCTAACATTTTGATCACTTTTGTAAGTAGGAAATCAAAATCAAAAGAAAGAGGAGCATGGGGATGATATTTTATCTAATCAAAGTGTTTTTTAACACTTAAGTGTTTGTTTAACACTTCTTCAAAGAATTTGTCATCCTTCTCCTTCTTAGGACACTAGTTTTCAATTGGGCTTAAAAAGAACCTTTTTCATTTCTTGCAAAGGTTAAAATGAACTTTAGGATCACAACTTACTAGATTTGGTTTTATTGGATTAACAATTGAACAAGGCAATTTCTCACACTTCATTTGGTGCTTTAAAATGAAATCATCATTGCTTTGAGGGTTTAAAAAGAACAAGTGTAGTTTTGTTTGTTTGTGAGGGCTTACTTAGACTAAATCCATTGGAAAAGGACGTATGCGCTTCTCTCGCGCTTTATAGCGATCTTGAGAATCAAAAGGTCTTTTCCATGACTTTGGGTTGAGATAAAGCAATCACCTCCACACTTCGATTTGGGCTTAAAATTGAACAAACTATTGTGCGATTGTGAGTGGGGGCTTTGTTGCATATATTCTCTCTCCTTATTGCCTACAAGGATTGATCGAGTTACGAATATTGTTCTTCATTTTCTTTTGTTTATCCTAGAGGGCGCTGCCTTGTGGAAAAAGTACTCACTGAGAACGACTCAGCCGGTAACACTACAAAGCTAGGTATTTTCAGCTAGGATATAAATGTGGGTATTGGTTTAAGCGCCATTATCACCACGGTTGGCTTTCCGAACGAAGATGGATCGAAAGGGGACTTTCGAATGGGTCAGCGTATCCGCGAGCAGAGAGAGTCCTTACCTAGAACCCATGTGCTAGAATTTTCCAAAATCCTTAATCTATTTGTTGGTGCAAACGGTCATTACGAGCCACCCACACTTTTACGGTCTTCTGAGTAGAGATGGAAAGAAAAGCATGCCATGGGAGTTTCATGGGTTTTGATGCTTAGCTGCCCCAGTCCAGCGATAATGAGCGTGGAGGGGGAGCCGGTCAGGGTCAAGCATCTAACCATCCGCTAGAGATAAGCGTAGCTGGACTTGTCCAAGTGGGAATCCAACAAATATTGTCTTACACATCCATAGGGCTTGTAATTGTTCTTCGTTTGAAAACATAGTGTGGTATTCGAAAACATTTTGCAAACAAACATTCAACATGATTCTCAAAATTTCAAACCCTCTTGAAGACAAATATCATTGACTCAATCCATATGTTACTGCTTTCCCTAGAGATTCACGTCCTTAGAGGTTCCTAAGCATTGGATTATACCTCAATTTGTCTTCTTGAATAAACAATAGGAAAACCCTTGTCTTAAGTTCATTGAATTTCCACATAAAATATCTTGTGGGGTTTAAAGAAATTAAGACATTGGTACATCTTAGTTTGAAACTTTAGTCAAAGAGAGTGTTTTTGGTAAAATAAATCCATTAAGAAAAGACTAAGCAAAATGAACTTTCATGTGTGTTGAAGACTCAAATCCCAAAAGCACAAATCATTGATTGGAAATCCAAAATGTTCAAATCATTTTCTTGGTTAAAAGGAGTCTTTGGGAAACATGGCCATGCTCGCTGACCACCCTAGGTCTAGGAAAACCACAAGTATACTTTGGAGTTCACCTAAGGATCAAAACAAATCAAACCTCTTTCATCCATCTTTCAAAACATCAAAATCCATCTCACAAATCATCTTTTGAAAAAACCTTGAAATCATCTTTGAAGTGCTAGGCTTTATGACAAAATCAAGCAAACACCAAAATCATTGAGACCAAGTCCTTGAAACATTTATCAAAACACACCTTTGGCTAGGAATGTGTAAATGCATCCTTTTGCATATCCTTAGTCAAAGTCATCCAAATCATCTTGTCTAGCTTAGTGTATGTAGATGAATCCTTCTCCATATACTTAGTGAAACAATCATTTTGTTTGGGTAGGTTTGGGTAGATGCATCCTTCTCCTCACACATATCCAAATCATCATCCTTTGAACACAACTATCCTTTAGATCATTATCAAACATCTTAGGGTATTTTTTTTCAAAATCAAAATCAAAATCCAAATCAAGATCAAGGACAAAATCTCAAAATACAAAAATCAAACCAATAAAAAAATCCAAAGTCCTAGCATTTCATTCAAGATTTATCAAAAGCCAAAAACATCCATAACATCCATATTTAAACATCACCATCTTATCATCATCACATTTGATCCTAAAAAGCATCCTAAAACTTTCACTTTGGGACATAAAATAGAGATTAATCCAAGGAATCAAGAGATTCATCTCCCATATTCTTGAAGATTGATCCTTGTTTATGGTTCAAACCGGTCAATAAGAGTATGGAAGCCCACAAAGAAACTCCCACTTCAAGTGACCTTAGCCAAACAAACATAGAAATGAATCTCGCAAAATCAAGCAATCCATTGATCCCCTCATCATCACAAAACCCACAAGAATAAAATCAAGGGGAGGACCTCACCTTTGGAATGTCTCGCGAAGAAATAGTTGAAATGCTCAAAAATCCGGACAACCATAGAATCATCAACATCATGATGAGACTCAACCCTTCGCTGTACATGCTTGAACTAGCAAAGAAAGGGGCCAAGTTGCCTTCGGATTTTGATGTGACCACTATAGTAGAGACATGTTTTCCACCAATCTCATCCACCATCCCCATTTCATCTACACCCCCATCTCAAAATGTCACGAAAAATATCCCGCAAATCACAACATCATTTGCTCCAACTCAACCCAATGTTAACAAGGGAAACACATTCCTAAATGCACTTCAATCACATCCCCTTGTGAATAACCAAAACCTGGACGCAAACACCACAGTGGAACAAAACATCCTCCATAATCCATTACACCAAAATGTTCCTCTCACTTTACATTATGACCCATCATCAACATCTTTTCACGGAGCACCACAAACACCTCTCCTCACAAATTCACAAGAGGAGGGAGACATATTCGGACTAGGGGGCATTTTCAACACCACAACACTCTCGCAAGGATTCACCCCCCTTACATTTCCACCTCTCCCACCATCACCATTATCATCTACACCACTCCTTGGTCTAGGGCTTCCTCCCCTACCAAGTATCAATCAAACATTCATCCCAACCATTAATCAAAACATCTTGCCAAACACTCAAAAATTATTGTTGACATCACAACAACAAACGACAAACACACAAGCAATGTCAACATCATCAAACACCCCCAAAACATTGCAAAGCATGGTCTCTCAAGGGCCAATCACATCAACGACGCCACTTACCACATCAACAACACCATCCACCAATCACGTAATCAACATGACAACACCATCCACCAACCAAATAATCAACACAACATCATCATCTACCACCATTCCAAATCAACCACCACCTCCACCACCACCAACATTCACCACATCAAACCAATTCGACACAACATTACAAGCTGCTTTTCAAAGAGGATACCAACAAGTGCAGAAAGAAAAAGCCATGCAACAAGCCGCTCAAGCCGCGCAAGCCTCCAAAGCTGCACAAGCCACATTACAAGCACAACAAGTACAACAAGCTCAAGCATTATTACAACAACAACAGCAACAACAAGCCACTCAAGCTGCCCAAGCTACGCAAGCATTGCAAGCACAAAGGGTCGCTCAAGCACAACTATTATTGCAGCAACAAGCCGCACAAGCGCAAGCCCAAGCATAAGCTCAAGCGCAAGCACAAGCACAACAAGCACAAGCACAAGCAAAAATTCTTGCACAAGCAGCGCAATTGCAAGCATATCAACAAGCACTAAAGCAATACCAAGATCAGCAAGAAGCAGCAGAATTGGCAGCCCAACAACAAGCATTGTGGGAACAACAAGCAGAACATCAAGCATTGTTAGATCAGCAACAAGTGCAGCAACAAGTAGAACAACAAGCATTGTTAGAATAGCAACAAGTACAACAACAAGCAAAAATCCTAGCGCAACAACAACAAGAGAAACAACAAGCATTGTTCATCCAAAAGCAAGTAGAAGCCTACTTCGCCCGCCACAACATACCGATACCATTGAACAATGCACCAACCAACCCATCCATCCAAACCATGATTGCAACACCCTAAAACACATTCATCCCACCCCTTGATCCTCAGAATGATATGACGACACAACTCAAGTTGCTCTCGCAACAAGTACTCGATCTTCAATCAGGGCGAACAACCAAAACGCAAAGCAACTTGTGTCCCTATCCATTTGATAGGAGCCTAGACATGAAACCATTCCCTAAGGTATTTGAGATCCCAAAATTTAGTAAATATTGAGGACGGGAAATCACAGAAAGATCACATCGAGGAATTCTAGGTTCATTACGCCAAATCGCTTATGTAATAATCGTAGCGATGTGGGTATTTCCTACGACTTGGCGGGTCCGCTATAGAATGGTTCTCTCACTTACCTCAGACATTGGGCAAGATATTACAAGTGCGTTAAGCTAAGAACTATCACATTGGAATGGATGTTAGTCTTGAAAAAGAACTATAAGCTCTAAACGAGGGAAGAATAGATCTTTAACTTCATTCCTTCAACAGGTGATCCAAGGCCAATCAGAGCAAGTGGACCATGCCAGAAGAACAACAAGTTTGCACAATCATAGCCAACCTTGAAAGTCACATATCATTCCATCTCAAAGTTTAGGGTATCACCACATATGATCAATTGATCTCCAAGGCGCTTAGCATCGAAAGAGCCCTTGTGACTCAACCCATCAAATCAACATCATATCATGAACCAAAAAACAACCGCCCGTCATCAAACTACAATGATAAACCCTGTTACATGGGTGAAACAAAAACATCACTAATGATGGTGTCATGGGCCTAAGGTGGTCGTGGTCCTTAAGAAATACACCCACCGCAGTCAACCACGGCAAGCACTCATCACACAACATATCAACCCAACAATAATCCCACCATCAATAACGTCAACGACCAAAGAGGACCACCTCAACGCAAAACATACCCCAAACTAAAATACACTACTTTGGGGGAACCACTTGAGCACATCATGAAAAAGCTAATCGACGAAAAACTCATCCAAGCTCCTACATTTGAGAATTATCAAGAACCTAATGTCAAACCTCCTTGGTACAATGAGAATCAACTATGTGAGTTCCAAAAAATCAAAAGCCACACCACAAACAATTGTATGAGACTCAAGAACATCATCAGATATCGACAAAAGAATCATAAATGTAGAAACACCACAGGAATCAGATCTTAAAATCTACCCAGTCCGATGCGAATCAGCAGCAAAGGGAATAACAGGATAAAGGAAAGAGGCGATGTAAATAATGTATATGAAGCTTGATTGTTGCCAACCTCAATGAAAGCGCATGGTCATCACCATCAAGGCGCCCATCTTGAAGATTGTCGATCACCACAAGGCGACAAAGTCCTCTGCGAGGGGTCATCCCAATAGAGTCCCATCAAGAGTTCCGTATAGCTACAATATCATAGACCAACTCAAAAGAACACCAACACACATCTCCATCATGGAGTTGTTAAAAATATCATCGGCCCATAAAAAGATCCTTGAGGAAGCATTAGCCTCATCTACTGTCCCCGCAGACCTCGATGCATAACAATTCCAAGCTATGGTTGGAAACATCATAACACCTAATCTCCTTACATTTTCCAACCAAGATTTTCCCACCCAACCATCTCACAATCGCACACTTCACTTGGAGGTCATTATAAACAAGAGCAAAATCAAAAGGGTTCTGGTGGATGGGGGTGCAGGTTTGAACATCTGCTCTCTCAGCCTAATCAAACAATTGAAAATATCAAAGGATACCATTGACAAAGGTAAAGGCATCACAATCAGAGCATATGATGACCAAGAAAGAGTGTCTCAAGGCACAATTAAGCTCCCTATCCAAGTAGGGACAACACTCATGGAAACCACATGTCAGGTCTTGGACCTCGACTTACCATACAACATTCTTGTGGGACGCCCATGGATCCATGCAATGAAAGCCGTAGCATCAACCTTCCACCAATGTGTAAAATTTACACACAATGGACAAGAGGTTACTGTCCATGGAGATCCTGAGCCGTTTTCATACTGCAAGAACCTTGAAGCCAAATATTACAAAATCCCCCAAGTGCCGAAAAATGATGAGGGCCCATCCACATCATACATTGATCCCGTCACTTTCACGTCCACTTCTACGACGGAGACACCCACCATTCCCACCATATTTGATATCAAGCTCATCATCCAGGAGGACGGTTGTGGAAGTTATAGACTCCCTAACAATGCTTTTGTGATAGGAGAGTTACCACAATCTCCAAGATCACGAGGATGCCCACAAGAAAATCAAGCTCCCACATCACAAACCTATCCTCAAAATTATCCTGAATTCACAAGGTGGGGAGACCTTGGCAATGAGGTAATTGAAGCAGATCCATCAAACATGTTGTATTGAGATGAAAGACCGACACCTAAATTACCAATGGATGAAAGAAGCAGAGGCCTACACATGATGCTTGCGATGGGCTATGACTGAAACCAAAGATTGGGACAAAATGACAACGGCCTCATAATACCTATCATGCCGGAGACACAACCCATAACAAATATTGGTCTTGGATGTGCCACTCCAAGAATAACCATATGTGGTCGAAGTCCTCCGGTTAGAGCTGCTAATGTTTCTCCTCAGCCGGTAATAGTACAACTACACTCACCAATAGTCACAGGTAGGGACACACATAATTTTATCACTGAGCCCTATATTAGCAGCGATGACGAAGATATCATATCCAATCTCCCT
>VDFB02215417.1:0-13790 GCA_007258455.2 Sequoia sempervirens
GTTTTGTACATCACATAGATGACCGAAGAAAGAGAAATGCAGATTGCAAGGCAAGGATAAAGCATATGAATATCAATGCTAATAATGATGCAAATGTGTAGGGATTGGTTCAAATAAAGTGGAAATAAAGTCAAAATATGAAACAATGTGTATAAATGAGAGTAAATGATGATGGACAAAGATAAAAAAAGAACCAAAATTAACACAAAAATGATATCGCTATATAATTATATTAAGATATTCATTCAAAAATAAACCCAAAACTAAATAAAAATTGACATTGATATAAAACTCTATATTCCAAAAGAACAAGAACATACCATTACACCACACCCACATATCCAAAGATAAAAACTCTACGAAATACTTGACTAAGGCACATCTTTGTCATTGCAGTACACAATTTTTTAAAGTGAATCCTACGATTATTTTGTTTTCTTGATGGAGACCGCCATTTCAGAAAACGAAAGCTTACAACAACCCACTCACTAGAGCCACCTTTTGTTTATTTTCTTATCGAACTTGACTCTTGTGTTTGCAGAGGTCACCAGGAAAAGCTTTTATCTTGCTGACGCAAGCCAATAGAGAAACCAATAAACAAAAACAGTCGTTTGAACAAACTATTTCAAAATTGGCTGGCTTCAAGTGTCTTACATGGAAGCTTCCTTTGTTGCATGTAAACAAAAAGTACTACTATTCTGTAAATGAATGTGATGTAACCATTCACCAGCTCTTGACTGGAAGAAACTTATCTTTGAAAACTTCTCAAGTAATCTGTACAGCTCCAGTTATACAAGTGCAACCTCAAATACACACCCACACCTTATTAAACTGTCTATTTGTAAAAAGTTTCTTCTAGTTTTAAAATCATTATTTAAATCTTATTTCATTACATCTTTTATGCATAATCTATCATAAATCGATTTTTTAAAACAAAATTTTGTACTTGTATTAAATTTATAATTTATGGATTGATGACAGTTTTATAGATTATGGTCTCATAATTAAACTGTACATTTGTAAAAGTTTTCATGAGTTTAAAAAACCATCATTTAAATTAATTCATTACACACTTGTGCATAGTCTCCCGGCAAATTAATTCTATCTACAAAAAAAGTTTTTGTAAGCATGTTTATTACATTTTGGATTGGGTGGGGACAGTTGTGTAGCTGAGCAGTCCTTCTAAGTAAGCTGGTTGCCTTAGAAGCTCCTATGAGTTTTAAAACCACCATTCTTAGGATAAATGGTGCATGCCATGCATAGTCTATCATAACGCTTTTTCACAAAAATCTCTTTGCATGTTTATATTAGTTGTATAGATGATAAATTGTAGTAGCTTTGCATCATAATTAAGCTGCTTATTTCAAAAATCTAAGCAAGTTTTAAAAAACAACACTTGAATTGGATCACATTTTATAAATTTTATAATTACTACAAAGGGTGCCTCTCTATGGCAGCAAGACAAAGCATCTCATTTCAAAATAAATAAAATAGTTTTATGGTAAAATAACATAACTTTAAAGTAAAAATAAAATAGCTTTTAATTAAATATAGTTCTATACTACAATAAATTGATTTTAAAATAAAATAAATTAAAGACATTAAATAATAATAAAAATGTATGGGCAGCAAATGAAACAACTTGGCCTTAAAAGAATAAAACTATCATATGTGTATTGACAAAAATTGCATACCCTTGCAAAATTGTATTATGTTTTGGACTCATTTTGGTGTTTGTATCCTCAAGTGCATTTTAGGTTCACTTTAGCTATGTCTTAGCCTTTTACTCTTCATGATGCCAATGTCTTTCCTCCCATGGTCCCTTTCATCAAAATTAATGTTTCAGCCATGTTAGCCATGTTGTTTCTAGTGTATGACCAACTTCAAAATCAAAATTGTTTAGACGCTAGCACATTTTCATTTCTTATCTCCATTCTTTGCATAATTTTCTAGATTTTCTCAAAAAGTTTGAGATAGTTTATTAGAACCATGTGAAAGTGACTTAGTTTTTCCCATGTCACTTTTTCTTTTGAATCTCTCACTTGAAAATCATCTCGCTTATAGGGAAATTTTAAATGATAAAGATGAAATCATTGATCATTTTTTCGTTTTACTTTACCTTCTTTCATGAAAATGCTCTCCCCTCTAGTAATGAAGCATTGTTGAATGAAAATTGTAATGTCCCCAACTAAATATCAATGTAATATTTTTTTGGCCATTTAAATTTCTAGCTTAAATGTTTAGCAAGAGCCTTCAAACACTTGAATAAAATTAATGTTTATATAGCATCTTTAATAACTTAGTATTATGATTATGATTTTGTTATTTAACCTTAAAATAAAAGTCCCCAATTCCTTCCTACTCGACTCTAGAAAACTCAAAAAAATCCCTTACATTTATATAATAACCACAAACCTTAATATTTTAAGTCAAGTTCCAAAATGGAGAAAGATGGAATCTTGAAATATATTATGTAGGAACTATTTAGACCAAATTTAATCATGATTTTACATTAATAGAAATACCCAAAACGATAAATTGGATTAACAACCAAGATAAAATTGTTAAACCTTACATTTATATTTTAAACATGATAGAAACCTTTTTACAAAATGTGCTTATGGTAGCAATGTCAACATAAAGTACAATAGTATTCCCTAATAATCTAAATATCGGCTACATATCAATTATACAATTGGAAATGCAATGGCCTACTCCACAAGGAAACTCACAAATCAAACTAGCTTGATGTCAATGAAGAGTCGCCATCATTAAATCTCAAATGTGATCTTTTGGTAAAACCACTCCTTCATCCAAAGGTTTTACATCCTTTAATGTGGTATCTATAGGGTTTCATCCTTCAATCTCCATAAACACATGTGATTTTGTCCTTAAATGTAGATAATTGAACAAGTGCTCATTAAAAATTTTAGTTGGGGTTTTTTATGTTTTGTTTTATGTCTCTCAATCCATTCTCTACAACCTTAAGACAAACAAAAAGAGTGTCAAAAATTGTATAATGATCTTTATACTAAGATTGGCCTATAGAAATTGTTTCTCATCCCTATTGAACATATTTTCCCTTTGTATCAAACTTAAATGGTTTTCTCCTATATATAAGAATGGGTTTGGAAGGTTATGACAAGGGTAACCCACAACCTACAACTATCCTTAGCAAGTATAACAAGGAGTCCCTTTGTGTTCAAACTCCTAATTACCATATTAATGGAAATTATTAGCATTTACAAACAGTGATTTAGGAATTTACAAGGATTCAATCCCAAAACATGGTAAATTAAATGACTCAGATAAAACAAGGAATTATAACAAAGTCAATCACACATATGATAATGTAGGATACATCCATGAATCTAATAATCACATTATCATTATCACTATACCTAGTAAAATATCTGAGTGTGGAGTCACTACATGACGAGGGAAAGTCACCATTCAAGGAGCTCCACCCTAATCTAAAGTCTTAACGAAGTTATTACTAGTAGAGTACAATGTTATAGATCACATTAAGGAAAATCTAGCACAAATATTCATTTTTAAAGCTTCTTATGATCTCTCCAACAAATAAACAAGTCTTAGACAAGACACTTATAGAATCATATGTTCCTACTAACATAGATACTGAGAAATTATAGGCCATGGTAGGACATATCATATCTACTCATATTCTAGTATTCACTGAAAAAGTTCTTCCTTTGACAACATATCATAACCAAGCCTTATATTTAGAAGTCTTTGTCCACAAACATAAAATCAAAAGAGTCTTAATAGATGGTGGGGTGGGCTTGAACATTTACAATTTGAAACTTGTAAACAATTAGGATAATCCAAAGGGGTTATTGAGAAACAAAAGATAATTGCCATTAGAGAATATGATAAGAATGAATGTCAATCAAAAGGAATTGTCAAATTCCCTATTTAGGTTGGTCCCACTATTGTAGAAACAATGTGTCAAGTCTTGGACCTTGATTTAACATACAAAATCCTCCTAGGAAACCCATGGATACATACCATGTAGGTCATTCCTTCAACCTACATCCATGCATCAAATCCTCTATAGTGAAACCAAAGTCACCATTTATGGTGACCCTCGATCATTCCATTATTATCAGAAATTGGAAGAAAAATATTGAAAACTACTCTAAGTTCCTAATAATGATATCACCTCAAATTCACTATCGTACATTGATTCATCAACTTTACCCTCATCATCCACCATTTAAAAATCCCTTCTAGAAATTAAGGTTCAAGAAGAAGACAATGGTTGTGGATATTGTGATCTTAAAAGGTCCTTTTATGTAGGAAAACTTCCATCCTCTACTAATACATATGGGAAGACACAAAACATAGACAAAACCTCTTCTACTATAAAATTTTAACCCATGGTTTCTTTAAGTGGGGAGAGCTCAACAAAGAGTTTATAGAAGAAGACATCTCCAAATGGTTGTACCAATATGAGAAAGAACAAGCTACTCTACTAATTGATCAATATATAATTTTTTTCCAAATTATTAAGAACGTGGGATTCATAGGTCATGGTGGCCTTGGTCTACACCAACAAGGAATAAGAGAATCCATTTGTATAGAGAAATAACACAAATATCAAGGGCTTGGGTGTGGTTCATTAGATAATACTACTCCTAACATCAAGAGCATTCCTAGTGAGGTAGTTGGAATTTCTCCCATGGTTAGTACTTCTAACAATGATACCATTAAGGACTCTCCCATGTCTATAATAGACCTATTTGAGAACACATCCATCAATACCAAATTGAAAACCTTATCATTTACATCACATTCACAAGATAATGACCTTTAACTCATTTACCCTCAACTCATCGATTGGGACCAACAAGAAGTGCCAATTTTGGATATATTCAAAAATCATGACAGTATTGTTGATTTTATGGGACTTGTGCCCATAGCACACACACCTTGTTCGGAATGGGAACCCTCTCCTTCTGCCTTCGTTGGGTCACTTTTTTCCTTTGCCTCATTTTGTGTGCTCCTTAATTTTTGGTTCCAAGTGGTCATGAAGTCTCAATGTCATCATCCTTCATCAACCAAAGTTCACCACCCAAGAAATTTCTAAGTCTTGGGCCTTCGCGGAGTACCCTTCATAGATTTCCCTTTGGCTTTCAAACCAACGTCCTTTCCCTCCTATGGGTCTGCCCATGTGAGCCTCCCTTTGCGTGTGGTAGTCCTTCCTTCATTGTTTCACCGATGGCCAACACCCGACTATGGCCCACATGTTGGGTTTTGCACCTACCATGGTTGTTCCCTTCTGCTGCCACGCCAAACAACGATTCCTGGGGCACCACCCGCATTGCAGGTCCCGACTTTCTCAGCATCATTCATTTGGAATCTCGAACCTAGCTACCTCACCGACAATTGTACAAACAATTAATGTGGGCCATTAATGGACACTTTCCTATAAATAGGTCTTTCGATCTTTCATTTTCACCCTGTGCCCATTTAAAGAATTTGTTAGAGCTCCGAAAACCACCGCCACCTTCGCACCCACATGATCTCTAAGTAGATTCCAAGCCTTGCATTCATCCACTTATGTGGGATCTTCAGGTATGTTCACTTCTGCCACCTTAAAGCACGTCAATTTCATTTAAGTATCTCAAAATCAATAAATCTTTAAGGTGAAAATCTAGAACTCCTTAGGTAGCTGGTAAAACATGAAAACCCATGCAAATGCATTTGAACATTCCTCATGAATCCATCACACTTAGCTCCCAATAAGCATGTGTAACTTCACCTCCCTATGGTGGTTCTTAACAAGGGCTTCAAAGCCCTTGCAACCTGAATACCTTTCACCACTGCCAAAATGAGTTCCAGGTAAACCTAAGAATTGCCAGCCTGTGGGTCCACCTTTGCAGGTGGACTTTGCCCATTGCCACCTTAGAAAAATCTCAAGTGAAAACCCAAGTTAAAATGTAAGGTGGGAAGCCTATATGGATCTGCTAATGTGGGCCACCATATACAAGTAGCCCTCATCATTTTTCCATTCCAATATGGTCATCCCAAACCAACTTCCCACATCACAGGCCTCGATGAGGCCATCTCCGCCAAGCCTTAAAAATTCCTAAGTCCCCTATGTGGGCACATTTGTGCAAGTTGCTTGCTACCCATCGTCGTTGTTTCCTACACTTGTCACAAGAGATGAACCATTTACATCCTCCCGCCTCGTGGAGCCTATGCCTCCCGATGCTGCCTCAAACACTCAAAGGAGAGCATTAAGTCTTGGGCCCTTATAGACCAAATCTTGAGGAAGTCCTTCCGCAAGCCACCTAACCTTCACTGCCATTTGGAAAAAACTAGAAACCTCTGTCAATCCACCTCGCAGACACCAACCTAGTTGCTTCCGCTCGGACCTTTCAACGAGAAACAACTAAGTACAGGTTTAGGAGCGCTCATTTGAAGTCTGCCGCTTGTGGCCCACTGATATTTGACCACCATCCCTAAACAATCATGCTCAACCTTCCTTTTGCATGGCAGATCTTGAGCTCCCCTTTGCCGTATGTGCTGCTCTAAATGAAGTGACCCCTGCAGAGGTGACCTATGGACCAAATAGTGTGGGCCACCCTCTGCATGCCACCATCCCATCTTTGCCATCCATGAACGATCATCTACCAACAACCTTTCGTTGAGCTCTACCCAAAGATCCTGAAGAGACTAAACTTGAAGGATTGAATTCAACTTGTCCAAGTCAAATGCGGACCCTACCGTGCGGGATTCCCCTTGTAGGTTTTTTCCCTATGAACGTTGTTTTCAAACAACTGAGCTTAAACATCCATGGCAACCCCTGCTTCTGCATACCTCATGCCCGCATAGGAAAAATGATCAAATGAATGCCTCCAAGCCTCATGAAATTATTTCCTAATGTACTTAAATGCCTCAGATCCTCGGCTGATCTCCAAGGGCCAATGTAGAATTCTAAGTGCAGGTGGCCGTCTGTAGGCTGTCATGCTCCTAGTGCCATTTTTTTCTTTTGCCTCCTCTAGATGGCTGCCAACCTAGGGAAACCCACGTCACTAGGCTTGCATTGCTTTAATTGACCCAAATGAGCACCAAATGATAAACAATAATGAAATATATGATCCTTGAGAGATGAATTACTGAATCTAACCCTCGTTTTGCAAGATTTCACTAATGTTTCCTAATTTCTATATGAGTATGCTTACTCCATCCTTGTTTGCAGGATTTATGGAATCTATTGCAGGACCATCAAGGAATGCTGCAAAGAAAGAGAAAGGTAAGACACTTGCTAAGATAACAAGAGGGAAAGAAGAGAAAGACCAAATGTAGTATCAATACTACTGGTTGGAAATCACCTCCAAGGTCACCTCCACATGGGATCCAGTATCTGACACCAACCTGGGACATTTGGATATAGATGAATTTTGGTAGAGGCTCATGAGTAAACCCATAACTAATTAAGACCACCTAGAGGACTAGGAAAAGTTGTCTCACTAAAGCAGTCGACTTCCAACTGCACTTGTGGCACTAGAGTTAGTAATGGCATGTAGAGAAGCCTACCATGGGGGTAGCAGAAAAATAATAGATCATAAAAGCAGGGTGCTAGCAGATCTATCTGCCCATTCCATAGGTGAAACTTTTCATATCCCCACCTTCAACCCTATGGAGGAAACAAAAAATGGATATGCTGAAAACATGTGGAAGGCCAACCCCCTGGGATGTGAAAAGTTGATTAACCAACATTGGTTGAAAGAAAAGAGGAGCAATGCTTCAAAGGTACCACTAGAACTATTCAAAAGCGTCTTCCATGAAGAGTGCCATGATTTGGTTACTCTATTAAGCAGAGTAATGGGCCTCCTTGGTGTAACCTTATTTCAAGAGTGGATTTTTTATTTTGTTGAAGAAATAATTTGTGGGGAAACAAATTCCACTAGGCCAATATTATCAGTGAAAACCTACATGCACAGTTCATGGTTGTGAAGAAAACATCACAATTCTACATGACCTATCTGGTCTACCTCCTAACACAACCATTCCCATACAAAGTCCTCTTCATCGCCACAAATCCAAGTCTAGGGAGGGAACTTAAAGTATATGACCGATACCCACAACTCCAATACAAGAAATTCAAAAGGGAGTACCAAAGAGTGAATGATGCCTTCATAGGGCATATTATCAAATTTCTAGGAGGAGACTTTCAGAGGAGGGTCTCACATAGTGCTTTTGCATTCATTCATAGGTTCGGGTTCCTTTTTATTCAGTTCCTAAAGTTCACATACATTAGAATGGAAGGCTTGTCTAAAAGGCCTTACAAGCTACCCCTGTATCCTAATGATTGAATCATCCTACTAGAAGTTACTAGGAAATTGCAAAATTCTCATATTCCATATCCCCTAACTTTTAGACAAGGAATGTATGCACTTCCTACCACCCAGTGTTTCGAATACTTAGAGAAAGAGATAGTAAAGTACAATTTGGCTCTCTACACAGCCCAACCCAGAATGGATCCCTATGGAAAACTAAAGAATATTTTTCAGGAGACAATACACTCACTTGCCTCACATAGAAATTTGTTGGGCCAACTACTAGGATGATAAGTAGGTGAGAATGAGGCACTATATATGAATGATAACACAATTCGTAAAGGAAATCAAGTTGTTCCTAGTGCTCGATCAAGTTGTAGAGGATGACACCCTCATTGACCCAAGATTTGATTCCATTGATAACTTGCCACTAACCCTGATAGACTGGAGCGAAGAAGAGGTCAATGACCTTGACATTATAACCAAGCCCATAAAAAATATAACAAGACAATGGGTGGATACCCAAGTCGCTCAACTTAAGTTATAGGGGTTGTGCTAACATATGGTGAGCTTGAAAGTGAAATAGATAGTGGGGTTGTTGTTGCCCTAGCTGAAGAGGCTCCCAAATATCCTTTAGCCACAAGATCAAGGAAGAGAAAACATGTGTCTAAGCACCAGCCCAAACACAAGGTTTATACATAGAAGGCTTTAGAGGGAGAACCCTCAAAGAAGGAAAATAAGTCAGGAGGGTTTAGCATGAGGGAGAGGAAGAAGTTGAGCAACCAAAGTCACTCACTTCCATGCCTTTCCTGCACACACAAGGCCCTCCTCACATTCCCTGTGCTTTGGCTTCCCCTGTCTCATGTGATGACCAGACCCAATTCCTCCCACCAGCACCCAAACTGCACACCTCCAGCTGCCTTCTAACCTCATTTCTACTGCCCCCAGCCTGCCTCTCCACCAGAGAAATTCCCTACTCCCACCACAAACCACTTCTATGTCATCTCACCTTCCCAGAGTGCCCCAAAAGAGGTCTCTGTGCACATTGAATCCAACCCGTCCAAGCCCTTGGATGGCTCGACAGTTGTCGGCTCTGCCTATTTCCTCCACCACCCAGAGCTACCGAAGATGGAGGCAACTATGCAAATATCAAAAGAAATGGAGAAATGACAGAGGGAGCTAGTAAGGGAATGATGGAAGAACTAGAGGATCCTTTCAAGGATGACTACTTCGAGCACCTTGAGGGAAAAATAGGCATGAGTCTGGATAAGGTGGTAACTGATGAAGAAAAGTCATAATCTTTAGAGGACACTAAAGCCCTTAATGCAAAGTACATCATAGAGACCTTCGATTAGGAATTTGAAGAGGAGCTGCCTCAACAGCTCAGGGATGTCAGAGAAGAGGTTGAAACTGAGAAGCAAATTCTTGAAGAAAAAGGGGACAATGAGATTAATGTGGAGATACTCGAAGAACCTCCATTGGTTGGGAAAGATAGAGGCCCTATTCAAGAAGAAGAGATACCACCAAAAAAGGAAGAAGGAGAGAAGGAAGATAAGAAAGAAGGAGATGCTACTGAGAAAATCCTCGAGTTGGAACACCATGAAGGACTTGAATAGAAAGAACAAAGGGAACCTCCAATAGAAGGTGTCACTAAGGAGCATGTGAGCATCATTGAGTTAGAAGGGGGAAAGACTATATTGATTCAAGACTTAGATGAAGAAGAAGACATAGTCCAATGAGAAGCCCTAGAATGTGAAGAAAAATAGCCTTAGCATGAGCAAAAGGAGGAAGGTGATCATGAATCACCAAAGGGAGAGACTCGAATGCCTGATTGGTTGGAGAAGCAACTATAGAAGAAAACACCATTCCTTGCTGATCTGAAGTCCTGAATTGAGGCCATACTTTCCAGGGCACAAATGAAGACTAGGAAGGAAAAGAAGCGAAGAATCAAATTCAATATCCCAGTTGATGCTTTAGGATCCAAAACCATGCAAATAGCCACCCTGGTGACTAACAAGGGAGAAGGGATCAACTACACTATCTCCACCATCAACCAAGGAACTGCTACAAGAGAGCAAAAGATAGATGAATTCTACGGATCAGTAGCCACAATTGTGGAGAAAATGAACAAAGATCAATCTTCTAAGGAGGAATTAAAGGAACAAGTGGTAGATCTTAGTTCCTACATCCAACAATGGACACTAGAAGAATAAGCCCCAACTACATCCTTTGTGCCCCCACTCTTCTCTCTAGAAGAACTCTCCAAGATGGAGAAAATCAAGAATTGGACCAATAATACTGCAGATTGGTTTAGACAGGTGCTCTACAATGGTGATATGGGCATAGGCCATGCTATCTCGATAGCTAATAAATTTTGAGAAGTGTAGAAGCAGCTTGAGGGAACAGAGAGAATATGTCATTACTTCACCAAGCTATATAGGATTACTTATCCTAATCTCGAGGTGATTCTTAATATGCCTGCAAAGACATGGGAGAAGGAGCTAACCCTTGTGAAGGATGACCACTGGTTGGTGGAAACATGGAAGATGGGCCTAGATCATAGAAGAGATGTCCTGGAGAGAGTGCTACATGAAGTTGAGCTTGACCTTGAATGGGTCAAAGAACACATAATAGACATCAAGGAGTACCTAAAGCTAATGACAGATTATGATATTCCTACTATAGAACTGGACCCAAAGAAGATCATACCATACTTCGACAAGAATATGGAACAAGGGGTTTCAGATTCGCTAACGCCATACTTCATGGATTTTTCTGCAAGAGAATTCATTCAATCAGAATAGGTGATCAAGACCACACAAAAATCCACAAAGAACTAGGAGTTGATCAATAGAAAATACAAGAAGCTAACCTTCCAATTTCTTCAATCAAATATAATGGAGTGGGAAAAACTTTAGGTGTTGATTGCAAAATTTGTGGAGTATGCCACTATTTAGTAAAATGAAGGAATTCCAGTGATAGAAGATGAGTTCCTGATAGTATAAGCTAAGACAAGAAGGAAGACACTAGAAGAAAGAACTATTATTGTGTCAGGGCACTATAGGATGAAATAGGGAAAGAGACAAAATTTTATTTTATATTAGTAAATTTTGGGGGTAGGTGAAACCATAATGTAAAATGAATCTTGACCACACAATGAGAGTAAATCCTAGCCATTTATTTCACTTTAGAAGCATAAATAGGGGTCTCCTCTCATTTCAAGAGGATTGGAGTTGTTGTAAGACATGTTGTAGAAATTTAATAGAATTTCATTGCTTTTGGTGGATTCTTACATTTCTCTAATGTTGCCTGATTCATCTCCTCATATTTGATAGATTTAGATAGAATCACTTTGCTATTCTAAGTGCTTTCAAGTAGTTTTATTAGTTTAGTTGATGTTGTCCATTGATTTTGAAGAATGTTATGGTGTTGATGCTTTCCATGTTCATCTTTTTTGCTAGTTATTGATGATGAACAATAGTGTAAAGCTAGTATAAACATATAGATTCATTGTTGCAAAAAAAAATCATCTTTTATTCATGCTTTATGGTGAATGAATAGCTGAAAATCTACAGACCTTAGAAGATAGCACTAGTTTCAAGATATTGTATGATATTTGGTTAAATGAACTCAATTATGGAAGGTTGTCCACTATAGCATCCTCCATTATCACTACCTTCATCAGTGGTTGTAGTCTGGAACTCTGCCTCCTTTTCGCTTTGACCTTTCCTTTGAAATAATTGGTAACAAGGAGAGTTCCAACATCATTGTAAAGCCGTCGATGTACACACATGGGTTTTAGGCCTTGTTTGAACTTTTATGATTGCATCACTCTTAGAATCTCAGAAACTCCATTCAAAGATCCAATCTCCTTCAAACTTAACAATTTTCCATGCCCCTTGTAATTACCAACAAATTACATCAATCCACTTAGTTGTTTTTCCAAGTCATGACATAACACCCAAGAGACCTTGGGGTAATTTTCTACAATTTTTTTGTAGAAAGTTTCCTTTCAAGAGAGGTAGTGCACTTGTGTGTTGCCTATGTTGAGAAGTGAAAAAATAACCATCAATAGAATTGGTGCTAGAAGGAGGGCCTCCCTTTTGTTAAGCTAGATTGATTTGGCTTCTTCTCCCCTAAGAGGTTCCAAAGAGTATTAAGATATACACCCAAAAAAGGCTAATTCCAAGAGCTACCACCCCTACCAAGGCTAAGGGAGCTAAAAGAGGGGAAGCATCCACCTTAGCCTCTTCTGCTCAATCCACTTCACCTCCATCCTCACCTCTCCCATCCATCCATCTTTCATGCTCTTTTCCTTCCTTTCCAGCACCCACATCCTCTTCTTAGCTATTCCAATATTCCTTCCAACTATCCACCTCCTATAGCCAAGCCACTGATCCTATCCCAACCCTTCAAGTCCAAGGTGCTTCCTCAAGTGTTGCTGCTCCTTTGCAGCCCCAAATTATTGTTGCATAGCCAACACAACCTCCACCTCCCATCATGTCTTGTTTGGGTAACAAACCTTCTCCTTTGTCCTTCAATTACTATCATGACATGCCAAAGAATCCAAAAGGATTTTGCATGAAGTTTCATCCTCGTGACCTACAAAGCACAACAAAAGAACATATCAAGATCTTTCAAATAACATTGAAGAACATGCAAATAGATCATGAATACATGGAATGTAGTCTCTTTCCTTACTTCTTGGGGGAAGAGTCCTCCTATTGGTACATTAACTTTCCGATTGGATCCATCACCTCCTGGAACATATTAAAGAACTCCCTGCAGAAATACAAGATTCCAATCAGCCCTTCTAAATTATATCAACAATTCATATCCATTTTGAGGGAAGTCAATGAACCAATCATCTCCTTCAATGATCAATTTCATCATGCATATATGATATTGAAAGCTCCATATGTGGTTGATGACCCCTCTAATCGGTTGTTCTATTATGTTAACTTAGACAACCTTATAACTACACTAGTAAAAAGAATGCACCCACCACCTGCCAGGCTAGTAGAGATGCTTAGATGTAGAGGTAGTTATAGCAAGTATAGATTTGGGACAAAATATTTTTGGTCTACTACCTTCCTTAGGGCCAATCACTCATTCAATGCAAGTTCAAGGACTCGCCCATGATTTTTCAAACCAAACACCAATCATGAATCAAGTTCCACAATTGTGGATGGTGCCTCATCTAGGACAACCATTGAATTAGGTACCTCGCATGCCTCACTATTTGCAACCATAGAATTAGCAAGTTTATGCTTATCCACCTCAATTTCCAACATATCTACATGGATTGGATTTTTCACTCATTCAACAAAACCAACTAGTAGTCAAACCAGTCTTTCTTCAGAATCAAGCACCATAGTTGAACAACACAGAGAAGGATCAAATAGATGAATTGATAGAGATGATAAAAAAGATGTCAACAAAAATGACACACCTAAGGAATCAAAACAACTAGCTACAAGC
>VDFB02215418.1:0-27970 GCA_007258455.2 Sequoia sempervirens
CCTTGGTATTCAATGTAGAGGACTCTTCCTTTTCCTAATTGGGTAAAGGGTTCTTGAACACTCCCTGATCACTGTTCTTTTGGGGTCCTTCAATGTGTACCTTCTTGTTATCAATGAGATCTTGGATTGTGTGTTTTAATTGCCAACAATATTTCGTCATATGACCCTTGTTTTGATGATAATCACAGTAATGAGCATTGTTCCACCAAAAGGGCTTGACTTGTGGATCCCAGTTTCGTGCTTCTAGCACTATGATAAGCTTAGCCTCAGTAAGTTCCTTTAAGGCAGAATATAAGGATTGTCCCAATGGTGTGAATTTTCATCAATTGGAGGGTTTTGGAAACGATGTTGCTTTAGTCCTCAAATTAGTCTGATTGTTGTTTTGGCTAACATTTGGAGTGTTGGGAGGATTGTTGGTCTAATTGGTCTTGGTGCTGCAGTTGTTAAGTTGAATACGGGTTTGGTATTTTGATTTTCAGCTATGACCTCATTATTACCCATGTTCTTGTTTTGTTGCCAAAATTTAGGTTTGTCCCCACTGTTGTAGTTGTTAGAGGAAGTGGATGAGTTGTTTTCATTATATACCTTAATGACCCCTCTTTTGACTAAGGCTTCTTCCATTTTAATTCCGTTTTCAATCATTTTTTTGAATGTAGGGGGACATTGTAATTCCAACCTATAGCTCATCTCATCGTTTAGGTTATCAATGAAAATCTCTATATTTTCCTTTTCGGGCACAGGACAAGAATACCTTGTGAACAATATCCTCCATCTTTTCAAGAAAATGAGGAAGCACTCACCCTTTTTTTCTTTCAAGTTGCAAAGGTCTTTCATGGTGATATCATGTTGGATATTGTAAGAGTATTGAGTGAGAAATCTATTGACCAACTCTTCAAATATATTGATGGGGGTGTAATCTTTGAAAACCATTCAAGGAAATTCCTTCCTAGACTTCATGGAAATAGTCTCATCAAATAAGTTTCCTCATGCGCAAATTCTAGACTCATAGTTTAGAATTCCCTTACATGATCTAATGGATCAGTTGTACCATTGTATTTATCATACTTTGGAAATTCACTAGGTTTAGGGAAAGGAATCATGTTGATAGATGGATTAAAGGGATAAGGACAAATGTCCTCAATCAAGTATTGTTTCGAAGATCCCCTTTGCATGTCTAGGACTTTTTGTTGAAGGTTTTTCATTTGGTGAGTTAAAGTAACCATTTGTTATGTTTCCTTTTTAGCTTTTTGGAGAGGTGGTTTTAAGATGTTGATGTCAAAATCAGGGGGAAGTTTAACTCCTTGATTAGCTAACATTAATAGGTATTTTTCCCCATCTCTTTCAAAAATATTTTCCAAAAACTTATGGAAATTGGGGTCTTGTTTTGCTTGTCGGATATCCTCATTGCTTATTTCTTCCCCTTGAGTGTTGTTGAGTCCAGGAATAGGGATTTATTCTACATCATCCATGTTGCTAGGGATCTCACTATTTTGAGGTTCAATGTTGGGAGTTTTGATATCGAAAGCTTCACTATTCAGACTTTCTATGTTTTATGTGGCAAAGTTGGGCATTCCAAGTTCCTTGTCCTGGATTCTCCTCTTTTGTGATCTTGTTTGGACAGGAATACAAGTGTTAGGGTTTAAACTAAGCTTTGATCTAAGTTTGAAATAGTGCCAAGGATTACAACTAAGTCAAATAGACTGACAAATTCTATTGATTAGACCAATTTTGATTTGATTGCATGACATAGTTTCGTGATTAAAGGATGACAAATCCCAAAGATGAAACTAGGTTTTGCATTCAAGGATGTGATAGATAGTGATGATTTAGGCTTAATTTGAAAAGTTCCACTTGTATAGGTCCGTTTCAACAATGTTTATACTTCTAAGGTATCTAAGGAATGATCTTGGACTTGAATTTTTGACTCAAGAGACATAATTAAGGTACTCAAAATGTTGGAAAAGTCTTGGATTTTGACAATAGTACATCATGTATAACTCTAGATTGTCTTTGCACACTTTCTTGTAAAAATTGAAGGTTAACCTTTCTATAAAGTCGTAAATCATATACAAACATTTTTTATGTTGTTTTGGACTAAGAGGTTTGATCTTTGGTTCTCTAATCTTGAGCTTTCATGAAATCATCATGTAAACTGCATATTTTGACTCTATTTTTCCTAAGGAAAGGTAGAACATTGCTGGAAGGACTGATTTTATGAAGATGGATGGACCCAAGTTACTAACTTGTCTACCTCAATGAATGTAGTTCTGAATCAAGGTTTTCAATTTCAAAATGCAACATTTTTTATGGTGTTTTGTTTGAGTTTCATTTTGAAGACACATCAAGTAGAATATACACTCCTAAGGCTATGTAAGACTGTATTCTTTTAGATTCCACATGGGTTTTAACCCAACTGCACTATTTTTAGTGCGGATGAATTTAGAAGCTCGGCATCACGGGCTCCCCCTTACAGTGCACTCTCTTCTTAGGCCAACCAAGCATCCAGTCCCCATGAAACTCCCATGGCGAACCGATCACTTCTACTAAAAACTACGAGAATGTGGATGCCTTGGCAATGATCATTGTTGCACCAAAGAATAGATAAAGGATTTTGGAAAATCTACAAGGGTTTTAATGTAGGCATTCCATTCATGGGTATGTGCAGGATCAGGATGGGCCAAAAAGTGGCAATATGATGGGTATGTGGCTGACGACTATTTTTTTACCCAAAATTGGTGAAACGAAAAGAGTTTTTAAAGGAGATTCTCAACTTTCCACCAATATAAATTATGCTTTACATTGAATTTAATAAGTAATTATTATTCATTTTCTATTCATATTACAACTAAAGTCCTGATTGATAGGCTGATTGAAAAACATCTATAGCTTTGAAACGATATCACATTTTTTGAATCCAAAACATGCGTCACATTCTATGCTTCGCATACTTTAGGAATTGTAAAAATAAAAAATTGAATTTCATGAAGTTTTGACCAAGTTAAGGTGGTCAAACATACAAGTTTTTATATTTTTTAAAAATTTATAAGCAAACATTCATAATTAATTATTTACTTGGAAAACAATTATAAAAAAATATGCATCACATCGGGGCATGATTCCTCTACTTATATCTAAAATCTTATAAAAAAATATTATTATTTTATTGTATAGTTGGTCAGTGATTTCTACTTCTTGGCCCTCCCTAAAATTTAAGTACCAACAAACAGGTTGAAATTTTCACCAAATAGTTTTATTTTTTTTAAACAAACCTAGTAGTTTAGAAACTAGATTAAATTTGCTACAGATTCTATTGTTAAATATTTTTGAAATAATAGAGATAACTTATTCAAATTTTTACGTCAAGTTGTGTAACTCTAATTTTTTTGAATTTTTTGCCACTTAAGGGCCTATTTTTTCCATGATGATCCTGCACATACCCTCATGGGGGATAATCCATCTGACAAGAGTCCCTTTCGATCAATCTCATCAGAATTATTCTCGTGATATTTGAACTTTCCTCAAGTATCCACATTTATATCCTCGTTGGAAGTCGCTTGGCTTTAGCATGTTACTGGTTGGGTCGTTCCCTTGGGTGATTACTTTTTCCCACAAGGCGGGCCCTTTAGGATAAAAAAAGAAAGCAAGTATACCCATAGTTCGATTAATCTTTATTTCGCATGAATAAAGAGAGAACTCATACCATATACTCCACTTACACTCGCACATAAACAAGAATGGGTCTAGCTTTTTGTATCACCCAGTTAAGGGGAGAGCATATGCCTACGATTCATCACATACAAAAGACATGGTGTTCATTTTCCTTTAATTAAGCTATGTTCCTAAATTAACCAAAAGGAAACATGATGTTCATTATCCCTTTACTTAAGCTATGTTCCTATCTTAACCAAAGGAAACAAGTAAATAACGTCCAGCCCCTGTAATATATTAGTAGTTTATGTTTTGAGTCTTTGACAGTGAATCTAGGAAAACCTGCAAATGCACAACATAGAATGTGAGTTTATGATTTTGGTGAAAAACTATAAGAGGTGCCAAAACAGAGACAAGAGGCACCAGAATAAAGACAAGAGGCACCAAAACTCTAAATTCGGTGCAAAATGCTCTCAAAATAGGTGAAAAGGGTCCTGGAACAAGATGCAAGAGGCACCAAAACTCTAACAAGAGGTGCCAAAATAGGAGCAAGAGGTGCCAAAACTCTAAAAGTGACCCAGAATGGTCTCAGAATAGGTGAAAACAATCTTAGAACAACTTGCAAGAGGTGCCAAAACTCTAACAAGAGGCACCAAAATAGGTGCAAGAGGCGCCAAAACTCTAAAAGTGACCCAGAATGGTCCTGGAACAGGTGAAAACAATCTCGGGACAACTTGCAAGAGGTGCCAAAATAGGTACAAGAGGCGCAAAAACTCTTAGAACATGCCAGAATGGTCTCAAAACAGCTGAAAATGGTCTCTCCACTGCTTGCAAGAGGTGCCAAAATAGAGACAAGAGGCGCCAAAACTCTAAAAATAGCTCAGAAATGCCTCGAAACAGCTCAGAATTGCCTCCAAACTGGTGCAAAACATTCCCAAGTCATAAACCTTGAACCTACAATCATGAAATCATAAAAAAAGTTAGTAATAAGTGAGGCAAAGGTCCCATAGTGGGCACCATTTTGTGCATGTGTCGAATGTGTAGAGTGAGTTATTCTAATGTCAACACAAACCTTAATGAGAGGGTTTACATTCAAAGTTTGAAGCAAGTAAAACTAATCTATTTGTAATACAATCAAACCTTTCAAATACGTATCATTGTTCTCTATTTCTAGGGATTTATTAAACTATTTGGCCCTCATATTTCTATGGGCACAAAGGTTGTTAAAAAGACTACCTAGAAAATGAGATTTGTTGCTTAATATGCAAGCTAAGATGATTTCTATGTGCAAATGTGTGGTGGAAGGATTAGTGGTATGCAAATGTGTGCTAGAATGATTGGTGGTATGCTCCTAAATGAATTAAAATGATGGAAAGGATAATGGACACAACGATAAACGAAGGATGATGTTGATGATAGATGAATAAGTGGAGATGAATGAGATGATATGCAACTATAGTGAGCTATCCATGATTATGCATATGCTCAAATACAAACATAAAGAAAACTAACCTAAAATGTAACTATGATGCAATGGGGATGATAAAATGTAACTATGAAGCAATTAATTAATCTAAGATGAGAATGCAAAGTAACACATGATATGAAAACTAAGTATAAGACTCCATGAAAGCTCAAGCTCCTACGAAAAAACCTGCATGGTAACAATACTCAAAGTGTGGATGAAAAATAGCATTATAACACTATTCCAATTTGTATTTCAAAATAGCATTATAACATTACTCAAAAGGTGGATGATAATGCAAAGGATGAGGGGTGTATTTTTAGAGTTTCTCAAGCATTTTGTGAGGTGGCACCTATCAACGGTTCAGATTCAAAGGAGACAAGATAGACGATGGAGATGAAAGGAATTAGGATGTTGTCCCCTTGACCAAGGACAACATGCCATGTGTGTGAAGAGAATCCCTTGACCAATTGGAAGCATGCCAAATGTATGAGATTCCAAGTGTGTGAAACAAAGACCCATGTGCTCCAAATTTGTTGGAAGTGTGGGAGAATAAAGCCATGTGCTTTTTCTTATTGGTGGAAGTGTGTGAGCATAATTGTAATTAATAATTAGGCTTCTTTATTTTCATGTGACCTTTATGAGGTGGCACATAGAAAAGTTGTAGAAATGTGCTCTAATTCTTAATCAGGATTAGGGAAGATTAATTAAATAAACTTGTTTAGGGTTTTTTGTTTATTTAATTTAGGAGAATGTGAATTAGGAGAATTAAAAGGAAAGTGAACAATATAAATAAAGTAAGACCTTATTAATATGTAGTTGAAGTATTAATCAAATAGGTTGTATTTAATTAATTGAATGCGATGACCATTTTCAGGTGTATACACCCAGTGAAGGAAGGGGTCCACTCAAGGGACACACTATTTGAAAGTACAAAAGAGATGTTTCTTTCTTGAATCAATTCATCAACAAGGAATTTAAAAGGAAGAAAATTCCCCCTTGCGAGGGGAAGGTTCTCAAGTTCTTTCTTTACGAACCTGTGATGAAGTAAATGTGTTCCATTAGGGTTTGAAGTCGAGAATACGATTCTTCAAAAAGAATTTTGTGAAGATGCTCAAGAAAATATTCATTAACAATGAATGCATTTTGTAAAAATCAAAATCTTATAGAAGTGGCATTATCACACATGAAAGGGACAACTCAAGCAAAGAATAGAGAAAGACAAATGAAAAGATAAAAGAAACATTATGAACAAAGGGCACAAGGATGATCTGATATTTTGGGGTCAAAACTACTCAAATATATATATATATAAGTATATAAAATGAATCGTCATCAACCCAAGATACTATATAAGACCATGTATATATTGCACGATAAGAATAAATTCAAAATATAAAATTGGGTCATCGTGGAAGGGAATCCTAAATGTCTCCAACAATTTGCATCATCCCCAATTTTCTGAAAATCAAACACAAACATGGAAGAATGATGAAATAGATAGAACAAGGTTTACGACACAAAAACCATGCCTGTATCCAAGCACCAATGAGGGTGACAAGGGTCATCTAGGAACACATAGCACAATCATGGGGGAACACATCAAAACACATGCACACATCTACTCTAAAGATAAAGAAGGGGCCTCCCCTTAACACTAATAAATCGGGAGGTTGTATGCTTCCCACTCTAGATCATCATAGGGGGGAGGAGGATGAGCCTGAAGTGGTGGAGTGTTAAAAGGAGCGTTCGACCCTCCCACAACAAGGGAAAATGAAGAAGGCCCCACAAGGTCTCCTTCACTAATCTCTTGTGGAGCTAAGGATAACAATTTCATGAAGATCACTGACAAGGCCGAAACTTCATCTAGATAGTTAAACATGCACTTTACAAGAATGACATGTTTCATCTCAACAGATGGAGAAGGTTGTGCCCGAGATTCACCACTAGGCTCACCGAGTGATTCGGGAGTAGTGACGAACTTAGGAGAAGTCAAGACTGGTTCCATCGCTAGGGAAAAACAAGTCAACATGGAACCACTTTCCAGTGAAGGTGGATTCCTCTTACATTCTCCATCACTGGAAGGACCACTCTCCACCTTCTGCTCCATCGGGGGAACTGAAATGCCCACAAATGAGGCAAGAGGTGCAGAGGAAGAGGAGGAGGATAAAACTACAGTAGATACCACCGAAGTGTTCATCATATCTATAGGTTTTGGGAAATGTGGGACATACAAAAGGGACATACACAATGATGGCTCCACTGAAGGAGCGATGAAAACTTGCACCTTTTTAGAGACAGGCACATTCAAACTCACAATAGAAGCCATAAGAGATGTGGAGCTTAGTTGAATGGAAGTAAAGAGGAAGAGAGAGGAGGATGTGGAAGGAGGCCCTGATATAGGGGCAGTCATCTCCTCTTCCTTCCTCTACAAGGTAGTTTGCTTGGCTGTGAGAGCCTTTCACCGGTGCTTGCACTCTTGCGCAAGGTGGTTTCTATGATTCTTTGAATTAGAGATTGTGAAGTGACAAAGGGCTCCTACTTGGCCATGGGAGTGTCCTCCACAGTTGTTTCCAAAGGAGGAACAGAATCTTGCTCTTCTTGTTTATTGCTTTGGGAGCAGAAGTGGTCAGAGGCCATGTAGGTCGAGACATAGAAGATTCTCCATGGGGACCTTTGTTCTTGCTATACCAAACAGGCCTAGGCTTCATGGGATAAATAGGAAGCTCAAATGTGGGAAGCTTGGACTTTCACCAAGCGGGCACCAAAAAATCTGATGGTGCCATGGCAAGGCGAGAAGGAGTGTTAGAATAAACAATAGAAGAGGAAGGAGGAGGATCCTAGGACCACTTCTCTTCTACCCTTCTACGTGCCCTAGCGGCATCACTTTCAGATTTTAAGCAAGCCCTATGTGAAACAACATAAGGTGATTAAGGGTATCTCACTTTTGGCCTTGAATGTCCTTTCTTATAATTCTGATAAGTTTGGGACAAAGGTCCTTCCTAACCAAAAGAGGACCAGTAGGTATAGGCCAATAGTAATCCAAGGAGTAGCTACCATGAGCAACCAGTGATTTATAACTGGTGTCATGAATCACATGCAGAAAACCCTCGTGGATAAATTTTTGACATTTATGCACAACCAAAGGTATGACATTCATAGCTACTAACTAGGGGATACCCAGCTTTACTCTGAAGAGTTTGGATCCAGGGATTATGTCAAATAGAAGCTTCATGAATTTAGGTCCAACTATAACCGACAAGACGATACTACCCAAAGGGGGAATGGAAAGTTCGTCATGTGTGCGGATGATACTCATAGGTGCATCGTACCCATCTTTGTGCAAAAATTTGATTAGCATGATATCCTCAATTATGATGTTTACTTGAGATGTCGGATCAACGAGAACAACTACTATGATGTTTTCATTGATTCACGCAGGGATGTAGAGAGGAGATGGTTCCCTATTAAAACCCATAGACAAATCCTTTGAAGTGAAGGTTATAATAGTACCACTACTCATAGGATGTGTAGAGGGGAAATGTTGATGCAGGAAAGAGGCCATCGAATGCAATGAACAAAACTCTTGAGGGACCCTCCAAAAGGTTACAAAGGAGGACAGTGACCCAATTAAGGTTTTATTATGTAACACTTTTCAAAACCTTCCAACTACACCTACTAGGGGTTGTAGGTTGGGTTGTAAGGTGAAGGCCTCACAACACTCACACCTACAACACTCCTAGAATATGAGGAAAGGATATTTCAGTATCACAAAATGGAACCAAAATGGTTCATGTCGAGTTCACCAAAAGTGTAAGAGAGGGGGACCAACCACGTTCAAGGCCCCAGGTCATGGAGAGCCAAGAGCGGAAGGCTTCCCTAACTTACCTCACTCTAAAGGGGTACCTTGAAATGAGGGATGAGAATGATGCAGACTATAAGGTCCTTCAATCACTCTACAAACCCAAAATCCAGAATAGGGATAGGCAAGCCAGTTTTCGGGTTCAACACTATACCTCAGGTAGCACTTTTCTTGAAGACGGAAGTGCAATTCCAGGATGACAGTGCAGTGTGTTAGCATCTCTTAGGTGTGCTAGTATTCGTACGACCAAAGGACCAAAAAGATAGTATAAACTACCAAAAAATGAGATGACGACCTGGCTAGTCACTTCTAAGGGAATAAAACAAAACTATGAAATAGGAAAGATATAAACGAATATGATAAAGTACGTATATGAAGGCTAAGATGAAAAAGATAATCTCACTGAGATGCTCGTTCACCTGCTAGCCCCAAAAATCACGTCCACCTACACACAAGAAAGAGGGAAAATTGTTGGGGGTTGTATAGGGGTCTACCTCAGTTAGACCCTCGTTTTGGTGTTTCCACCTCCATGGACAGCCAAGATAGCAATGATAGAGAAATGTATGATAAAAGAGAAAGGAAAGTAGAGAACACAATAAACACTACAAAATAGTAAAGTGCTACTCAACGAAATTGTAGAGGAGAGAAGTGAAAATGTAACCACCTCCACCAAGAGCTCACTAGCTAATAGAGGAGAAAAGAGGACTTGAATAGTCACCATAGCCTCAATTGTGATGAAGGGGGGTGTTGCAAAACCTCAAGCCCCTGCTGTAATGGCTTGTTCCACACTTGCTCTATGGAGTTGATGGAGTGTTGTTGCTGCTGCTATGAAGTGCCAAAGTGTTGCTTGGGAGTGGAATGAAGGCTAAGAAATGCTTGAGAATGCAAGAAGCGATTGCTAGAATGCTTAGAGGGTGAAATGGAATGAGAATGGATCAAGTTGAAGGAAGAATGAGCAAGAATAAGGCATTTTTGAGTTGGTTGTTTGAAGAGGGACGTTACGAATTGTTCCAATAGGGAGTGTCATGTCTCTTCCAACTTTAGACTCAGGAATCTATTAGGGACATAACCATGCCACATAAATGTTTGTGCATCATGTGGGAATCCCTGACAGATATTATTCTATCGACACAAAAGATAGATGTCAAGTGGAACGAAGGCAATAGGCTAATGTGGAATTTCCCCTTCGAATTTGGTTTTGTAAGGGAGGAAGTCTAAAAGGGGAATTTGTGTAAGGGGTGCAAATCCGCGCCTATAAAATACTGATGTATGAATCTTTAATAAAAAATATTCCTCAACTATAGTAATGAGTTGGGACCCTATTTTGCTGAAAGAAGCTTGAAAAAGTGTTTTGACAACTAGACTTATGAGTTGCAAAGAAATTTTTATTTTCATGACGACATAAAATGTGAGGTTTTTGGGATTTTCTAAATGACCAACCTAGACTTTGACCTTCTAACTTGCTTGTAGACTTTCAATTTTCTAAGATTCTAATGAAAATATGTTCTAAGGACTCTATGACAAATTTCATTATACAATGAAGTGCTCTAACCTAATAAATCTAGAAAAAGAGCTAAGGGTGCTAAAATTGCAAGAAACAATGACATTCTCTTTTGGTTTTTCTGGTAAACAAGTTTGATTTTCTAAAATTTGTGAATTTTGACTTTGTTTTATTACTAAGAGAATGTTGCATTCTAAGCCATAGATGTGGTGTACCAAGTTTTTTTATTATGGTACAAGAGCTTACGACTGTGATGCAATCAAGCTCAAATGTGTTACAATTTTCTTCACTTTCGTTGCACATAGTTGCGGTTTACAATTTTTTATGTTCTAAGGAAAATGTTGATTGACAGGACTATGGTGTATTACTCAACAATTATGTCACACAAACCAATGGATGTGTTGCATTATTTTGCAACATAGTTACTTAGTTGTGTCGTACATGATAGCAATTGTGGTGCAGCAGTTTAAGCAAGCAAAACAAACTCTAGGAATCCTGATCTTTTTAATTTTTTTGATTTCAAAGTGTGGATCAATGATACAAACACAAAAAATAGTTGATTTGAGAAGTTATTAAATGAATTTTAATTGACTCAATAGGAAAGGGGTATATTGTGCAAGCTTCCTTCTATAAAGCTTACTAGTTGAGTTCGAACAAGATATCAGTCAATTACAACCTTAGGAGCAAAGGTATTTTTCGTCTTTGTAGGCTTAACTCACCCCCAAAAGAGTGATGTAATCCATTTCTAATGGAGGGGTTGAATAGGACATACCAAGGTCATGTACCACCTTGATACTCCTAACTTTTTCAAGAGAATGAAATCTTAGGCCTTACACCTCAACCATAGATTGGGCATGGTAAGTAACCTCTAGGAACAATGTTAGTCTCACACACTACTAAGGTGAAACATTTCTAAAAACTTGGTTGGCATCTAAATACAAGGTTTTTAATGATAGTGAACAACCGAGGTATACTTTATATGTGAGACACTTAAGTCTCTAATCAATTGAATGTGGTTAGTTGTTCCACACCAATATTAACACACAAGGTATAACATTCCTAGATTGAGTTACTAGATTTTTCCTTCACCCCATTAATATAGTCTGCCTAAGAATACATGCTTTAAGGTTGTCACGAGTTCACCATTGTAGGATGTGTCTCAAAGGTAGGCCTATTCTAATAAATAAAAAAGGATGACTTGGATTTCTTGATATTTCTCTTCACCTGGGATTGTTGAATGATGTAAGGGGAGAGGATACATATGCAAGGTGTCTCTTTGTGCAAGAACACCAATCACGTAAATCAAATGATTCTTTTTCAAGCCCAAACAAGGTGTAGTTTTTCTATTCTTTTAATACCCAAAGAAAAATGGCATGTTCTGGCACACTGTAAAGTTTAACCGAGAAATAAATGATGATTTGTTGTTCTTTTTAGATGCATCCAAAAGAAAATGTGAGGCATTAACGTCAATTTTAAAGCATCCAAATTGAAGTGTGAGTTTTCTTTGTAAGTTTTAAACCCAAATGAAAAATGTAAGTTGTATTGTTTATTTTAAAGCACCAATGGAAAATGAGCTCTTTTTATAGCACCAAAAATAAATTATGAGGGCTAATCCTCTACTTTTCCACAAGCTACAAAAAATGATGTTAGTACCCCAAAAATATTATCCTACTTTTGAAAAGAAAAAAAAATGAAAAGAGAAGTCATTATACCACCTTTATGTTTTCTTCACTAGTCAATTAGGGTTTTGGGAAATGTGTCAATGTCGCACTGAATGCGGCATACTGCCAAACAATTGTGGTGGCCAATGACACAACTTTTATGCACTATAAAATGGCTACAGTGGACTACTAAGAAAATGTAGAAGATTGTCAAGACTTAGATGCATCACTTTGTCAAAAACCTGCAACAAAGAATTAAAAAAGCAGTGATTGTGGAACAATAATCTTTGCATGCGGTGTTGTTTTTAAGGACTACATCATATGGGACAACAAGTGCGTTGTACTGTCATTCGAGTGCATCACAAAAATCCATGATTGCATCGTATTTCCTGTAACTACACAATTTTCTAAAAAATCCATACAAATTTTTTAAAAAGGAACTTTTTCATGTCTGGTTCACCATTTGTAAGATTAGAAAATGAGGTTTCTATCAACATCCAACATGAATTTAATCTAAACAACCAATAAACTTGCGAATTCAAATTATAATCTCAAATCTAATCTATTCAATAAAGATCGAAAGAAAACATAGAAACTTAAATAAACAATACCAATTCACCTTCCTTTCTGAGCTATTTTTGATTCACCTTCATTGTCTCTCTCCATTTGTCTCCTTGAATGTGGGTCTCAGATTTTGTATGTGCACTTCTTTGCTTCAAGCTCAAGAATTTCGTTGAATGATGAAGAATGGAAAATATCAAGAATTCATGGTGAATTTGTGTTGAGAGGAAATAGATTGAGTAGCTAACAGACCTGATTAATCTAATCAAGTTAATTGACTTGATAATCAGTGGAATTGGAATTGTTGGTGGACATGATTGATGAGTTAGAAAATTTGATGGAATTATCAATGGATGTGATTTTATCAATCAAAATGTGTGAGGATAATTAATTAATTAGATTAATCAATTTTGAGAGGAACGTGTAAGATGTATTTGAATTAATAAATAAAAGTTTATTTTTTAATTGATCATGTTGAGTGAAAATTGGAGAATTAAATAATTAATTTAATTATTTAATCTAGAAGTGGGAGAGTGGTTTAATTAAATAATTTGTAACAATTGTTTAATACGAGAAGGGTGTTTGATGTTAATTAAATAGTTAATGATAACTATTTAATTAAAATAGAAGAATAGGTGAAGTTAGTTGTAAGGAAGCTAAGATAGTGGAACAACTTCCTACACTAACCTTGAGAGGAGAATAGTGCAAACTTTTATAGATCTTTAACAGTTACAAAAAATTAAACAAAAATAAACACAAATATTGTTGGGCCTTCCAACATGAGCATGAAGTATGGATGGTTTGTGTTGGTTGTTTCTATGTTTTCATTGATGTCAACATGATGATATCTGCATGATGATAACTCTATGAGAAGTCTACTTGGTTTGCCGGAAGCTATTCTCTGTCGGTTATGCCCTTTTGTGATGGATAGGTGTTTTGGTATATAAGTTTGGAAATCACCACAAGATCTGATATGCCTCAAATCTCTAAACCATGTTATCCTGACTCATTCATATATCTATATCCTAGATCTTTTTGTTGTGAGAAGAAAGTTATCTCTGACAAAGTGCAGCTCTATATTCTACTGTTGTTCCTTACTTGGCATATTTTGTGGGAGAGTCTGATTTCTATTAAGGTGAATATTTGTATACTATGGTTTTGTTGATGGTCTCTATGTAGGTGGTATGATGGGAAATTAATGTGCTCTTGGATCCAGAAGGTTTTTTCTTTGAGGATTATTTGTTGGTTTGGAGAATTGTGTTCTAGTCTTGGCTTACTCAATGTATGCAATACATTATGGAGACTAGTTGTGTTTTATAGATGTCACCCGACTTGGTACAATGCATTACATAGATAAAATATTTTGTGGTGCCAACAAAGAGAGTTTTGATCATTTTTTTCATCTAATTAGGCCAACATAATTGATGATTAAGATATACTTGTATATACATAAGATATTTTCAGGAATGAGATGAGTGTGTGAAGGAGAAAAAAAGTGTGTGAAGTGTGAAGTGTAAGTGAAAGGTCCGAGCCTAAATGCTTTATGTGTTGTGGATCAATACAATTTTGTTGAGTGACTGCTGAGTGAGGCAGTACTTCATATTTTGAGCTTCATTAGAACTGAACCCTTCACATTGGAGGTGTATCCTATCAGTTCAATCTCTTGGCAGTGAGCCACTATCTTTGTATCTTTTTGGTCAGGTATCTTTTGTATTCAGATAGTGAGCCTATTTAAGGATAGAAATTCCTAGTAGTGAGCCCCTTAATATTTTGTATCTGGATATAATATATTGTGAGTTAAGCCTCACCGTGGTTTTTGACTCTTTGGGTTTTCCACATAAAAATCCTGGTGTTCATGTCTATGGTTGCTTTGATTTGTTTTTATTTTATCTCTTGTTGATTTAGTCAGAAGTGTGATAATGGTTATATGGATTTTATGTGAATAGTTTTATGCAATACTGATTCACCCCCCCCCCTTAGTATTTTGGATGTTCAACAATCGATATCAGAGCTTGGTTCCTTGGAAGGAGTTTAACAACTTGAGGAAGATCTCAAATTTGAATATAAGAAATTTTTTCCTCTGAAAATGGTCTTTGTTGGATGTTCAAAAGAAATAGAAGATCTGAAGGACAAGTTGATGAAAGCGAATGAGTTTATTGAAAAGCTGCAAAGTAAAAGTGTTGAAGCATGTGATCTATTAGCTAAGGTAGATGAAACTGTCTCCTATCTATTGCGACAATTGAATGAAAAGAAAAGAATTGAAGAATATCAACAAATTGAAATTCAAAGGAAGATGGATGAATGTATAAGGCTTGAGGAAGAAGTAGAAATCTTGAGATTTGATCTAGAAAAGGAAAGAAGTTTTCAAGAAAAATTTAAGATAAGCTCGACAATGCTTGATGAATTGATTACTTCTTAGAGATTGGTGATGGATAAGAGTGGTTTAGGGTTTGAGGAAGGTCAAAGTTATGAAGTGAAGAAATCTACTGATAAGAAGAATCAGTGCAAAAATGGACCAATCAAGGATCTAAGATACAATTCTAGAAGAACTCCTATCAAACGACATGATGCTAAAAGGTATTTATTGGTGTTTGTTATTACAGCAAGAAATTTGGTCATAAGGCAAAGGACTGCAAAAGTAAAATGAATGATTTTTTATCATTCTTTGGAAAATGTCTTAAGTGCAAGAAGATTGAATATAAAGTTAGTCTGTGTGAAGATAAGTTGAATAAAAGAGAGAACGAAAAGACGAATGTTGTTTTTTGTAAGTGCAACAATCCAAAAGACCCTGTTAATAACTGTAGAAGAAGAAAAAATAATTATCTGGCAAAGAAGCATGATGAAATTGTTGATCCAAAAGAAGGAAAGGAAATGAAAAGGATTTGGAGAAAGGAAGGAAAGCAAGTTGAATCATTAGTCTTATTTGTGTCGACCTCCAATGCAGATACTCCCATCAATTTATAAGTAAAGTAGTGGCTATGGGGGAGAAATTATCAGAAAATCTAATGAACCCCCTCATCGATACTTGTGTCACATCATGACTGAAGTATATTTAATGTGGTAAGGAAATTAAGGAATTTGTCTCAATCACATGTGTGAAGGATAAAGCCTGCAAAATTTGAAACAATGGAGGTGTACATGATTTTTGAGGTAATCTACCTACAAGTTGAAGCATTTATTGCAAAATAATTTAGAATGGAAAGAATAAATTTAGATAATTCAAGAGGCTTATGTAAATTTAGAGAAGTGTGCAAAGGAAGCTTAGAGAGTAATTCAGAGTTTCAGGGTTTGAAGAAAAGAAAAAGTGGATTTGAAGTGAGCTCCAGAAGAAGGATATCTATACATTTCTTGTTGGCATTTACAGAGGTATTTCTCTTTGTACAATCTTTCATTTTTATTTCTATGGATAATTCAAAGATTGTGAATAGTGTGGATAAAGTGCAAGTTAATTTGAGAAGAGTTTGTTGGTGCATTCTCACACATCCCTCTAAGAGTGTTTCCCATAGAGTATATCTATGATTTTTTTTATAGTAGGATAGAAGAAATGTCATCAGTTCACTTGAGCATGCTATGGGAAAGTGAATTGGAAGAGAGCCATGATGCCTATAGAGTATTAATTGAGGAAAATTTGGATGTTTGGAAGAAAGTCCCTTTGTTTGAATTTGAAAAGAAGTATATTTGAATAGTTTTAAGTGAAATTCATGATGAATCTTTTTATATTGATGAGATGCATTTGATTACTAGAGAAGCTATTAGAGATGTAACTAGTTTGTGTTCCTCCGAACTAGTTCCCAAATGAAAGGCTATGGATGAGTAAGAGAAATTTGATGTTACCAGTGTGAATCTTGAAGGGAAAGAGATTCATTTGAGATCAATTGTTGATTCGGTAATAAGGTATCCTGCTATGGTCATCGGTCACAAAGTTTGTATCCCTAAAAATGAATTATGACTTATGTGAATTACTTCATATAAATCTTTTTCAAAGAATTTAAAGGAAATCAAGAAGAGTAAGAAGAATACATTCTTATATGGAAATCTTGTTGTATGTCTGCTATTTTATTTTTTGAGAGAGTTTAGAATGGTCAAATACAATGCTTATTACCCATCAAATCATGAACTTCATGATTTAGTGTAAGTACAAAATTATCCCCTAAGGAATACACATTAAGTTAACAAACTTTATATGAGAGCATTTACAAAATTATTTCTTGTTTTGAGTTCATACAAGTTTATGTCATGTGATGGACAATGAAGACATATGAAAAAAAATATTGAAAAAACCCATTTTTCAAAGAATGACCCCACTAAAATAATTCAGTGATATGCCACTTTATTTTAGTGCATTAGAAATTCTACAAAGTGGATTTGATGTACAAAACCTCAAAGCGGCATACTCAAAATTTAAAGTTTTGGAATACAATCATGAAAAATTAACATCACCATTTCGTAGAGCTCAAAATATAATGCAACTTCAACAAATGGGACCCAAAAAGGAGTGTGCATAAGCCCAAACGAGCCCTCCGAGGTTTCAAAAATGGGAATTGTGTAGGGTGTCCTCTAAGAAAATGATTTTTTTAAAAAAATATGTATATTACACTATGAAAACAATCATACCACTATATAGAGGATGAAAGAATACACATAATGAAAAAAGAACTCACTCGAAAAGACATTTGTATGTCTGAGAATGAGGCTCTTGAAGTTGATCCAAAAATCAAAGCAGGCCAATGGTGACGAGGAAAACTTGGGGATGAAAAGTGATGGCATCATGTTGATGTCGACCGATGGAAAATTCTTGGAACCAAAAAAATATTTTTTAATAACTACAACTATACTAGCAACCAAAATAAGTATTTTTCAAATAATTAAAAAATTACTAAAAAATAAAAAGATATTAAAAAAGATGTTGCATAGAGGTTGATGCAACATGCAGATCAAGAGACTGGTGTAGTGTGTTGGTCAATATATTACATTGGACACTACAACCATATGGATCCATATGGACTTATGGATTTTTGTATGCCCCTCCATTATAGGGGCCCAAAAGAAATAGAAAAATAGTTTTCTCTGAATACCCAAGTGTTATATATCAAAATTCGTCTCTCAGCCCTCCTAAGTGCAACCATGATGTTGGTTTTGTTACAAAATGCATTGTTTGAAACTTGTTTCCGATAAACCTCACAAATTCAAGAGAAAAAGATTGGATTTGCAAGCTTGCTCTAATACCATGTCAAAGCAGCCAAAATCTGCTTGCAAACTCAAAACAATCCACAAATGAGCATATACAAAATGAGAAAATTTCAAAAGTATGTAATGTGATTTAAAATATACAAATGAGCTTTGTTTATAAAAGCAAAGATGGAGAGGTGAGAAGCTAGGAGTCAAACTTTGACTATCTCTCCAAGTATGAAACAAGTGTAGGACTCTATGGACAAGTGTTGAGACGCTTGACAAATCTACATGAGATGAGATAAAATTCTAAATAACCTTTAAATGAACTTAAGTATAATATGAGTAATACTCTACTAAATAGACTAAAAACTAACTAATCTGATAATATTATTTTTACACTAACAAAAAAAAATTGAATATAGAAAAAAGGTGTTTGAAGACATCAACTTATTGTAGAACTAGAGTTGAGAGTAGCTTAACTTACCACCCTAAAGAACTCGAGTACCCTCTTTGTGAATAGATTAGTTCATGACAATGGGTTCATTAGCAAACTAGAAGATTAGTTATTTTGGTGCATAAGCTCTTTGCAATTTTATCACTAGAGCACGACAATAGGATGTATACAACCTATTTCCTTTTGATTTGACTTGCTGTGATAAAGCGGGAAACCCATTAATGGAGCTGAGTGTGCAAAATGGCAGAGGGTCGACCAATTTTCTCCCTTTGAAATCAATGGCAGCACACCACCACACAAAGTTGATCTTTATGAGGGGCATTACCTGGACACCACAAAAGAAACATCAATGCAAGGTTGTGACTGGTCTAACATGACTCTTAGGATCTTGCATGAAAAAAAAACAGTCCAAGTCTTAGAGCAACTTTTGTATGTGTAGGGTCCATCTGACACCTATCACATAAGTTCATGGGAACATGGTCGAACCCACAATATATGTGCCAGATGGCAGGAATTCAAAGGCTGTGCCACGGCACACAGCTGGAGAAAGTGAGCCTTTTGGAAATCAATTCAAGGCTAAGCCTTAAATTTAATCAATAGGAAGTTGCCACATCACCAAGATAATTGATAAGAAAACTATTGTCCCATCTACTCTGCATAGGAAAATCAAATTGGGGATCAGTCAATAAGGAATTCATGCAATGCCTTGAAAAATGAGAGTAAACACCTGTATTGCATTCATTCATTGTTCTCTTTGTTAGTAGTCAGGGCCCACCATTTGCTATCAATTTAACATGGCCGCACCACTGCATGGAGATGGGCAACAGTTGGTGTCTAACTTTGTGTGAAGCTAGCAAAGTAGTGCAGTTCAGTAACAAACACTTGGGTGACCGCTTATGAGGAAAAAGGAACTGGTAGCAGTGGGTAATACCAAGTGACAAAGCAAGCAGATTTGAAATAACAACTAAGCCCTCAGCCCAACATCATATTAAAAAGGAGCTTCATGCTACCATGTAGTGTTAATCAGAATGAAAGATTAGGGATATTTTGCAGGCTAAGGATCAAAGCACCATGAATTTAAAAAATTGAAGCGACAAAATGTGCCAAGGGGAACACAAAAATGACCTTTAACACCAACAAATCATCATCATTAGATCAGGGCATTCATAAGATTGAGAATTTAAATTAAAAAATAAAATAAAGGCAATACAACTTACAATTGGAGATATGTGAAACTTCAAATTTCTAGGTTACCAACACCCAACATTGAGTAGAATGGGTGATAGGCTCATCACAAACACTTTGAATTTTTATATCATCACAAAAATCTTCTACTTCTCTCACTCTCCCATGAAAGAAAATGACATCAACAATCAAAGTGATAATGTATTATTCTATAATTAGGAAGGTATCATACATTGATTTAAACGAAAACATGAAAATCCTGCACATATTGGTAGAATGTGGTCATAAGGTCACATTAGTTAGAATTGGAGTTACATTCAATGTTGGGAGAAGTTCACATTAGTTAGAATTGGAGTTACATTCAATGTTGGGAGAAGTTAAATTTGGAACAAGGCATTGAATTTGATCATGAAGATTTGAGCACCTATTTTCAGTCTATGGTTTTGGCTTATTTTTTAGGAAAGTCATTGGTGATTTCATAGGTCTTCTTCGCTAATATATTGAGGTTTGGGATGGAGATTGTATATCGATTTTTTGTGTTGTTATATTACTAGAATGTTTATCTCTCGTAAATTTTGAAACTAGAATTATAGTTTAAAATATTGTTATTAATAATACATCAATTTTAATGTTTTGAAAATAAGATTTTTTCTTCAAAATATGTCAATATCTATCACTTTTTGTGATTGTATATATACACAAACATATACATGTACATGTAACACAAATATAGATGTACAACACACATAATTAGACATATATATATATAAATATACACACAGACATAAATGGACATAGACACACCCACATAGCCATACACATATAAACATAGACACACCCACGTGTACGTACGTGAGATCTTGGCATCATGCACTCCCCACCCTTGTCTAATCACTAGTGTTTGCCATCTAATAGCCTAGGTGATACTTCTGCTTCTTTCACCCTCTAAGGGAAGCAAATGGAATCAAGAATTCTGACAATATAAGTGACCACTTTTAAAAAATAAGGCAGTGGTACCATACATCACTAAAGGAACAGATAAAATCCTTCGAGCTGGCAGCTATTGCTTGTACTATCATTACTCCATACACGAGTGCATTCTGAACTGTATGCCTTTCTTCACTTTCTATGGTGGCAACCAACCAAACATTCCTTTCTAAACTCCCTTAAGATAGGCACGTACACCCCTGCAAAAGCTCCATTGATAACGACGAATATTATAATTTGCAGCTACCACTTTTTATATCTCATAAGATATTAAACAATGAGTACATACAGACAGTCCTTGGAAAAGAATCCTTGAATGAGTTGAGGTTTCCTAATCAATATTGAGTATGGTGAGTGAATGTTCTCTGTATCCAGTTGCTTTTCATTCAATACTTAATATATATATTTTTGCTGGTCCACCAACCAAAAGATAAACAAAGAAGCTGCACATGGAGTTGGATCTGTGTAATATCTACCTGTAATGTGCTACCATATGAACGACGACCACAAACAATCAAAATCTAAAGGATTATTATCATTATTAATGTAGTCTGGTCTACTTAATCAAAATACAATAGATTTTAATAAAAAAGTTAAGATGCTTACAATCCTTGTTAATATCAATACTGCCAAGGGAATAAGACAGTGCAGGGAGATTGACTTGCAGAATTTTACTATCTGATTTTTGGTGTGCACATATAAAGATTTGGGTATTAGTTATATGAAGATTTAGAACCAATATTCAGGCTAATGATTGCAGGATGGTGAGATTTGACTACTCTGATTGGTGAGAAAAGCTTTAATATTCAGAAATTTCATATTCTATTAAGAAAATATTCCTGACTGAGAAGTTTGCCATTGTTCTTTAGGTTTCCTAACCTCCAAACTGGAACATAAACTGTAATGGGAATATATTCGACAGTTTTGAAGACCAAGCCTTGTCAGCATTTTTTATGATTTAAAAGTAAGTCATGATAAGAAAAGGCATGATACTTTTCATATATGCTAATATATATTCGACACAGATACTTGTTTTTCTTTATTTATTTTGGTATTCAGCTACCAATACAAGTGCCAGAGAGACAAGTTGAAATCCTTTTAGGTTTTCTAGGGTTCGTTGAGAGAAAGTTGTTAGAGAATTCTGAGGTCAATCTATATTAAGCCGCCACTGAAAAGAGCTTGCCTATTAATAATGGCTAGTAATTGTTTTGGAAAGTTCTGTAAAATAAATGTATTATGAAAGAGAATATGTTTTATTAAAAATAGTAATTGTAGAATTTGTTTATTTATTTTATTTTTTATAGTAAATTTTGATGGAAGTGTTTTGGTATCTGATATATTGATAAATGGTATAATATTGTACAAAGTTAGGTATTTTTTTTTATGTTATCTATCTATTTTACTATGTACAATTCTATGCAGCTATCATTTATCCTTACTCATTTATTCACATAGTCTCATACATTCACTCTATCTACTTTTTGTTAGACATATGCCCACATTCATTTCTATGTACACGTTATCCATAGAGATGTAGCCTATTTTCTATCTGGGAACTAATTTGTAGACATGAGGCCATCTTTGTGATTGTAGACTTATCTCACCCAAATTTAAATTTGAAATTGGAATGTGACCACAAATTACTCTTCCTACCTAGGGCTTGTTGAACACAAGCCTATGCAATATGTTGTTATGTCCTTGTGTTTAAAGAGATTTGATGCACACATTCTAATCATTGGACCATCTAAGAAGAAATCATTTATTTTAGACACCTCAATTGGTGCTTTATACGAAATTTAGTTTCACCAAATCATTCTAGAAATATTTGTATGATTAAAGATTGGTGTTTCTAATCATTGTCTAATTCTTGGGGATTGATCTAAGTGAAAGATCCTTGTGACATAATAACAATACTTTAAGATATTTTAAAACCTTGTCTAGTGCCCACATATTTTAGCAAACACAAAAAAAAAACTTTAGGGTAATTTAGCTAACTAAAGAATAGAGATCAAAAGAATACACATGATGAGTTTGTTGATGTGAGACAATTTCATGATCACAAATTAGTTGCAAATCACTAGAATTATCATTACACGATTGCCGCAAAATATTATTATTCCAAAGTGATTATTAATCTAAGATCATATATTCTTAATCTTATGAGAAATCAATTTTATACATCAATTAATATGTAAGCATTCATATATTATAAATATGCATACACGTCTTTTCTTTATTTATATTCCAACACATTTCAATTGCTAACTCAATATTCCAATCAGCTAAACACTCATAATTAACTAGTGTAGGTTAATTATGTAAGTATATGTATGTCTTAGCCTAAATTGGGCCTAAAGAAAGCTTATTTTCCATTGCATTTTTGTGAACCAATCAAATCCTACACATGTCGTCCTTTCTCTAAATTTTTAACATTACATTTTTAGATTTGGAATTATCCTAATTTTTCACATATTTGTGGCCTTATCTATGGTTTGATTCTTATTTTCTAATATATATTTGATGAGCATTTGGGTATACATAGTGAGTTATATTTTACCCCAACCTTCCACTCTAGGATATTCTATTATTATGACACCTCTTAGGGATTGTTCATTAGATGATATTCATACATATATTTTAAATCTTGATAGATTTTTTATATTTTATTATATAAAATACCTATATATCTTTGCTATTCTTTTGATACATTTTGATGAGAATAAAAATGTGTTTATACGACATTCACGTGCTTAAAAATAATCATTTGGATTGTTCTAGTGATGCTTAGTATGTATCCCTAGTGATGACCTACCTTGCGATACACTTTGTAGGATGGACATAAATGATATAATTTTAACTTCCTCACCTAGTCATAGCATTGTTGCATCTCATAATTTGATCTGTCTACCACATGTCATGATAGTCTTGCTTTCATAGATTTATATGTTTTTCATGAATTACCTTATTTCATGTATGTTGAAGAGCATATTGATGATCATTCTTTTGAATCTCATTTTGATTCTATAGATACTTGTCCTTCACATTATCTTTCGTACCATGATGATAGGCTATGCCTTGATGATACTTTATTTTCTACTCAAGTTGATAATACTCATGCTTCATTGTCTTTCCCCATATTACATGCTAATATTATGGTCTTTAGTGAGGATATTTTTTGCATCCCTTTGGTTATTAAAGGATAATATTTTGAGTTTTTAATGGTTTAGGAATTATATATATTCCATAATTCAGTCATTTGCAAAAGGGTTTGAGTCAAATTCCTTGATAAAATTATAAATTTAAGTTATTTTATGGTATTGTGGAGTTTTCAAGGACCACAAAACTTTTGAATTTTATAAAAACCTCCCAATGTCAATATTCTCTAGAAATTTTCCTTAGAGTGATTTAATGTTGATATATTTGTTAAAATATTTTTATAGAGTTTTGATATAGAACTAGATATTTAATATGTTGTTAATTATTTTCCAATATCCCATTCACTTTAGCATAGCCCTTTGTTATAAATAAAGTGTAAATTTTTTTGACATATTTTTTTAGTATTGTAATGTGTTTAAAAAGACTATTATCATTTTCCATCTATCTCTTAATATCCACTAATCCTTGTGATCCCCATAAAATTTTCCATTTATGCATGTTTCCTCACCTACTTTATTTTTGCATTAATGGTTGCATAAGTTAGATTTGGGAAGGGTATAAACTATATTAAATGGATTATTCTACAAATTTTATATTAAAAAATCATAAGATATGGTGATTTGAAACTCTCCTATATCCTTTAGCAATGTGCAAGCACAAGATCAATAAATTTGAATGTTAATTTCACATGAAAGTGCACTCCCAACAATAACTAGAACATAGTGAATATTAATTTCCACCATTCAAAACTTCCATGTGATTCAAGGCTTCCTAATTCAATCCATTTCAACCTCTTCATTAATTTTATCAAACCAATATGTATATTTTTCTTTGTCTACATTTGAATAGATGTTTAAATGATGGATTATCATAATATTTTGGTGATTCTCACAATTGAATTTGCTCTATTCATTAAACACCATGGATATTAAAAATGGAGTAATGTCATTTGATCAAGCCCTAGGGAAGAAAATCTTAGTGAAGAAATTGGAATATTGTCATTTAATCTCCACATGGAATTGACAAAAGGAAAAATGGAAAATTGTGAAATTATTAGTAAAACATAAACTTGTAGGATTATGATGAACTAAAAGATATTCCATACTAAGTATCTAGACCTCTTGAAATCCAAACACTTCCTATAAAAAAATTAAACTATATAAAAGTGTAATATAACAAATTTTGAACTGTGCATTACACATATTTATTCAAATATTCTCAAATATGACACTTTTTTTAACTAGTTTCTATTATTCTTTCCAAAAAATGCATTAAATTTCTATGGAAGTAAGTCCTACTATCAAAATTCTAATGTAAAACCATGAAGGCCGAAACTCTATAAAGTTTATATAAAGAGGTCTTTTGACTAAATTTATTCTAGAATATAAGAGTTGTGGAATTTCCTTGGACAAATAAAGATTTGATGTATAACACTTAATTCTAGATGCTCTCTAAAATGGGAGATAGAAAATCTTCTAAATGAGCAATTTTTGGTTATAATTTACTCATATTATTGAAAAGTAGAAGTAATACATTCACATTATGGTTTGACAAATATCAATCCATAATGTGGTTGTATTTTGTTAAGATAAAAATAGAAAAATCTACTACACATTCACAACTACAACTGGGAGATAATGAGTGTGGCTTTCTAAGAAAATGTGATCATGGTTTATAAAATTGAACCCTATCACAATTTTTTTCAATGCCACATCAAAGGAGAGATAAGTAGGGAATATTTTCATGTTTTTTAATCATATCATGTTTTTGAGAGTCACTTAAGGACTCAAGCCTCCAAGATCACCTGTAAAACCAAAAATAATCTTCTACAAGAGAGAAAAGCATGAACATAAATTTCCAATAATGGATGCAATATAATTATATTAGATCAAATGTGATGAATATGTAATGCAGAATATTACAATGGAACATATTGGAATGATTTAAAAATTAGAACCCCTTGGTTGTATAGCCAAGGAGAGACATGGGATTAGACAAGATCATGACAAGTGTCTTAATCCTATGTCATGAGACAACCAAATCATAAAATATTAAATAACCTAGGAAACAATTATTAAATGATATGATAAGATAAGATCACATGACACCTAAGACTTCTAGAAATATTCTTAGGAAATAAGTAAACTTAACATGTAAATCTACCTAACCTATAAGTGAACTAGATAGGTAAAATACCTTTTTACACCAACCCCCTTTAAATGCAACTTAGGGAGTAAATTATTATGAAAATGATGCAAGGATGGGTCTTGGCTACAAGGCCATGTTAGGTACCCATGTACAAAAATAATATCTCACAACTAGAGAAAAGGAGAAAAGCTAATGGGATAAAAATCCTCCCCAAAAGAGGTATGAAAAAATTTTTATCTCGCTGAAGAATGAGAAGGACAAAACCCCATGTGAGGGAAAATAACCCCCATAAGAGAGAAGAAGAGAGACTATGTATCCCCTCCTCAATGTAGAGTCTCTTACATAATGATGGTAGATTCTCGATATGAAATGTTGAAGATGATGAAATATCTACAAATAATGTTCCTTCCATTAGGAAGAAACAAAACCAACATAGTATGTAGGATGTCTTCCCATTCTTGAAAGGAAGATCCATGAAGAAGGATGATGTGTGATATCTTTGAAATATCATCAAGTGTCTCCATGTTGATGTTGAAAGTTTATACACTTCAAATAGGAATTTTAAGCTACACTGATAAAGATGAAAATATATAATCTAGTAGAGATGAATATAGAACACAATCCAAAGACAAAGATGTCTCCTCTAAAGATAAAGAAGCCTTCTCCAAATGTTGTCCAAAATTATCCACACTCACATCGAGCTGTGAAGAATGATCATGTAGAGAATCAACAAAAGGTTCAGAGTGTTCCCTCATAACAATGAAGAAGGATCATTGTCATCAAAGAGAATATGTATGTAATCAGTGGTGTCTCCTAGATTTGAAATATGGGACTCAATAAACAAACCAATAATATATGTCAAGTACGCATCCCATGTGGCCATATTTGGAAGATGATGTATATCTTGTTGCATTGGGACAACACAAGCATCATCAAATGCAATAGAAGATGGAGGAGATGAAATGAAAGGCTCAAGAATGAGGTCACATCTGATAACGCCCAATTTCAAGTAGCCAAAATTCTCCTCATAATCATGATTTGCACTAGAAGTGTGATCAATAATTGAAGGATCAAAGCCAACATTAGAGGAAAAATCCACAAACATGCATAACCAATTTGCATGATAAACCATCCTAGTAGAAATAATATTTCTACTCTCTAGGTCTCTGATGATAACTAAATCAAGAGTGAATTCCATATGTAGTCCTCCCATTCAAGGGCACATAATCTACTGAGAGCAAGGGTGAATCAGTAGATCAAATCAATTTAAAACTCTTTAATTCAACATATATATCCAATCATGAAACTCAAATAAAAAACAACTACTAATAATCAAGCAACTACATAAGTACACATTCACACATGAGAACACCAAATATACATGGAAACCCAATATGGGAAAAACCACAATGAGAATAGCTACTTGGATCTACTATCTAAATCCAACCTCATAAAGCAAGAACAAAATAAGGAAATTTATAATATGAAGTAGGTACCAACCTACTAGAGACACCAACCCCCAATTATATTTGTAGCCACCAAGGTGGCTACACAAAGATGGGGACCAAAAAGTGGCCACTCCACTTTTTGTTCCCAAAATAGAGAAAACACAAGCATGCTATAACAAAATGAACTCGCGTTATGGGTTGGTAGTGACTGAGCCTAGGCTCAATAATTACCAAGACAAAATGTGAGTGCATTATAATTTGCTCGCATTATTTGATTGTATTCAAAAAATTTGAGCACGTTATAATGTGCTTGCACTATGTTCTATATTGAAAAATTCCCCTTGTCTTTTTTTCTCTTTCTTGTCTTCTCTTTTAGTGAAACTACATACATGAAATAAACATTTAATTTCTTGTACTTTAAGCTATGTTTCATGTATATAGTCTTAGGATGTTTGAGAGTGGTTTTAGATTTCTAGGAGTTAAAATGCAAATTCTAGTTTTTGGAAGATCTTATAATTTTTCATATAGTCAAATTTCAATAATCAACATGTCAAATTTTAGTAATAAAGAGGTCAAATTTTAGTAATTAGAAAGCTATATCATCTTTATCACTCTCTCATTTTTTATCCATTATACTCTCTCTCTCACTCTCTCCTCTCTCTCTCTCTCTCTCTCTCTATTTATCTCCCTCCCACCCACCTTCCCTCTCTACTCTCTATCTA
>VDFB02215419.1:0-11076 GCA_007258455.2 Sequoia sempervirens
ATAGAATTAAAACCCCCCCATTATTTGGTCAACAATCTCATTAATTTTCTACACATTGAAAATTTTAATATACAATACGTTATGCCTATGAAAGATATTGCAAGTCCTAAAGTTACTCACATTTTTTTAGATTATATGCCTACTTTAAACTTAGAGAACTTTAAGAGTTAGAATTGCAAATGAAACCAAAAATTGACTTGAGATCTTAGAGAATAATCACCTTGTTTCTTATCTTTTGAACATCAAGATCTTGTTTTGATACTAGTTGTAATAAAATAGCTTGCACAAAATAAAAATATAGTAGGAAATATATTGTGAATACTCGAGAAAATAAGCCACTTTGAGGAGGAAAACCTCTAAAAGTCACCAATAAAAACACAATTCACAATATGATGATCATAAACTAATTGCTAGCTCCTATATATACCATACTTAACGCCTTAGATGCCTCCTAGACTAACTTAATACTTATATAAGACTATATAAATTATTATATAACCTAATTATGTGTTATGTTAGTCACAAGTCAACAACCACACCCCAATAAATCAATAGTTTAAGGGCATATCACATCATTATATATGTCATTTGCATGTCCACACATGTTATTTCAATATTGTTTATTGTCATTGATCTTGCTTGTCAAGGAGTTTGACATAGGAGAACCCATCACCCATCAAATCCCTAACAAATTATTTCAAATAATCTTCAATTTATTACTAATTCATAATTTCAAAACCATTTGAAATAAGCTTAGATTATTCAAAATGTCCATTTTTTTATGAGTAGTATCTATATTATGATTTGAAAAATAACATTACACATATATTAAAAAAATGATTAAAAAAGTCACATCTGATGTCCAAACAAAACAGAACAAGATTATATATTACATATATTGAAAAATAAATTAAAAAAATCATGTTTCTAAAATCCAAAAAAAAAAACATATTAAATATATTTTAAAAAATAAAGATGGGTAGAAAAAATCATGCCTTTCAAATCTAAAAATAAAAAATAAAACAACATACATATAAAAAATATAGATAGAAAGATCACGCCCCTAAAGTCTAAACATAATGAAACAAGATAACATAGAACATATGCCAGCAATATTGATTTTACCTTAGTACAGAAACACTCATAACAAAGTTGTGATCTCATTGATTCGTATCCTTGAAAAGACAAACAAAAACGATAACCAGTAGCTTTCATGTCCGCATTCCAATTTCTGATCTCTATCTGATCGAGTCCAGATCTCGTGTGGTACAGGATACAACGTGGGCCATCTTCCATGCTGGATTGATGCTGCCTGTCTGTGACATCCCACCTGTCAGGATATTTTATTGTGAATTACAACATAGAATAGACAATTTTTTGTAATATTTTTTTGGTTTCCATGAATATATATAGACATGTGGGTATACCCTTGCTCAGATATAGGAGATTTATGATAGTGGGAATAAGTGTGTAAACAAATGGCAAGTGCAGAGGTTGTATGTCTTACTAAGCCCAGAGTTGATGCAGTAGAGATATTGGTAGAGAAAGGGATCACAAGCATTCCTGAGAAGTATATCAGGCCTCCAGAAGAGCGTTTCACATGTCCTACTCTAAGTGAAGATGTGGAAGAGCAAGTCCCTGTCATAGACTTGCAAGGCCTCAATTGTTGTGAGGGGAGTATTGAGAGAGAAAAGGTGTTGAAGGAGCTGGCTTATGCCTGTGAGGAGTGGGGCTTCTTTCAGATTGTGAACCATGGGATTCCAGAGTCTCTGATGGAGGCCATGATGAATGTGAGCAAGGGCTTCTTTGGTCTGAGTGTGGAAGAGAAACAAGCTTATGCTGCCTTACCTGGTTTGATCACTCAGGGGTATGGGAGTAAGTATATAGCAAGGGAGGGTGCAACCAGGGATTGGAGGGACTTCATCTATCTTATGCTGCAGCCTCACTCCAGAAGAGATTATGATTATTGGCCTTCTAATCCTTCTGATTTCAGGTAACAGTTTTAGATATAGTATAAACCTTGTTTCAAACTTCGTTTCATTTACTTGTTCTTCTGGCAGTTGCAGCTTTAAACTATATATATGCCATGTAAAGCTTTTGGGGTTGTTTCTAACATTTGTGTTTCTATTTTTATTGTGTTTTGGAGTGATCATCTTCATTTCATATCATTTGAGATGATTATTATTATTCATTTTTAAATATATATGTTTTTTATTCTTTTAATAGAGAGTAAAGGGGTTTTTTAAAAGATAAAAAATATTGTTTTCTGTTTTCAGATCCTCTCAAAATCTGTTGTTTTACTTCTTTAATAAAAAATAATAAAAAATTAGGCGGTGGGTCTAGTTCGTTTGGCTAAAACATTATGTTAAGAGGTCAGAGGTCTAGTCTCTCCACTGTCCCGTGGTACCGGAGGCGGCGGCGGGCCTAGTTTGTTTGGTTAAATCATCCTATTAAGAGGTCACGAGGTCTAGTCTCTCCACCCTCCCCATGGTACCAGAGGACGTGACGCACCAGCATCACCGATCAGTGAAAAAAGTTTACTGGACGCACTACAGTTTATAGGGGACGGATACCTGACAATTATATATTGTATTATACATATTATTATTTATATTATATAATCAACAAATATTATTTATATATTGTATTATACATATTATTATGCAATATATATAATTATGGCTTTTTGTAATTAAATTATACTATCATTTTTATTTTACTTTTATTTTGTTTGACATTTTAAAATGCTTATCTTAATATTATAATTAACAAAATTACATTTATTTTTATTAAATCTAAAATACTATATAGACAAGTACTACCCACTATGTGACACTCGTTTAAATTAAAAGATTTTAATTTTTTCATTAATTTTTTAAACATTATTTAATTTTTTTCATTTCCAATTAAAAATGATTCATGATCAAATTTATTACTCTCACATATAATGAATAATCACCTCTCCTTTCCCTATCCTTCTCTCTTAAATAGATTAACAGAAAAGATTTATGACCTTTTTTTTTTATTTAAATAAATATTTTTCTAGTACAAAAATATTCTATTTTTTAAACTGTATTTGTTATAATAAACATTTTATTTGTGTTTTTTAACTTCATCTTCATGTTAGATCACGAGTGTGATTCCGTTGATATAAAATAAACTCACGCAAACTTTACAGCTAATCTCTGTGAATTGTAAAAATCTGCTATCATTAACATTTTATTTATTTATTTCTGTTATATACAGAGAGGTTATCCACAATTACAGCGAGGAGACCTTAAAATTGGCTAAAAGGTTATTGGGAGCATTCTCTTTAAACTTGGGGCTTCCTCAGAATTATCTGGAAACATTCATTCTGCAGCCTTATCAAAATGTACTCATCAACTACTATCCTCGCTGCCCTCAGCCGGAACTCACAGCTGGGTTTTATGCACATTCAGACATTGGCTTGGCCACGTTGCTTCTGCAAGAAACAGGCTCTAAAGCCCTTCAGATTAGAAAGAATGATAAGTGGATTCCTGTGATAGCAGCACCAGGAGCCTTATTAGTCAATGTAGCTGATCAAGTAGAGGTAAGAAAGAGGAATTCAGAGCTTTTAATCAAATGCCCAGTAGATGGAAAGAATTTGTATTGCACACATGAAGATAACTTAGATACTGAATAATGGGTGTTTTATCTTCTTATAAGTTATAATGTTTTTGGCTGACATGCCCATTACATTCTTACATAGACTAATGGTGGTGGTCTTTTTGGAGTGATGGCAGATCATCAGTAATGGGAGATACAAGAGTATTGAGCATAGAGTTGTGGCTGATAAAGAGAAACCAAGAGTATCAATCCCAATGTTTTGTGATGCTGCTCCAGATGCCATTATTAAACCTGCACCAGAACTTATTAAACCTGTACCAGAACTTCTGGGGAGGAGGATGGATGATGAAGCTGCAAAGGTTGGAGAAGAGATGAAAGAAAATGCCAAGTATTCCACTATTGTTTTTAAGAACCATGAAATTGCATTCTACACAGATGGTGCAAATAGCAAGAAGTACGTCCAATCATACATGGTGCAGGCTTGAGGCTCATCAACTTTAATCTTAAAGATAATATTATAATGAGTGTCATGTAGTAGTTAGTGTAGTTTATTTAAAATATGTATTTGTAAAATGGTTAAAAGAGTTAGTTTAATTATTATAAGTGTTTAGGTTTTAATTTGAAAAGATTTAAGTTTAAATTTCTAAATTGACATTTATGGTGGATTCATAAATGGTCACTCTTAGATTTTTATTATGGACTTTTAATGTATGCAGTTAAGTTGCATTTTAATGTTAAAATTTATGTTTGTTTAAATGACATATTTTCTAAATATGTCGGTGTTTATGTGTGGTTGGTTATCTAGTCTTGGTCATCACTTCTTAGTGAGTAGTTGACCATCTTGATATGGTTGCAAGATGTCCCATTTTTACTATATTTTCCATAACACATGTAACTTGATTTAGAAATAAAATATTTTCATATCTTTTTAACATAAATTATTAAAACTAATATAAGTCTAGTTCTATCTCTCCTCCATCACTCCCCCTCCCTACATCAACGCCATCAACTAATAGGACTATATCTTAAGTGAAGGTGGAGAAGAACAATATATTCTCTTGATGAGGATTAAGGAGGTAAGCCCTACCCTATATCATGACCATTCAATTTGTAAATTATTATTCAATTTATTTTTTATAATATTGTATGTATTCTATTATATTGTATAATATTATTTTAATTATAATGTATCTAGAAAAATTATGATTAACAATAATAATTCATTATTATAATAAAATATATTGTAATTATTTATAGTGACAACTCAAAGTTGTGTCATCATTTTATAAAAAAATAACATGTTTTACATTTAAATGAGATTCCAAATGCAAGAAAAAAAAGATTATAATATATATATATATATATATATATATATATATATATATATATATGACTGTGTATACATATACATATACATATATGTATATGTATATGTATATATCTATATATGTATAAATACATATATACATACATCAATATACATATATAGATATATGTATTTATGTATGTGTATATATGTATATATATTGTATATATTAATATACATGCATACATATAATTGATACTATAATTTAACTATTGATAAAATATTTTTAAAAAATTATAGTAAATATTAAAAATTTGGTGCATGCATTAATTTTGTATTTTTACAATATATTTGTAATAAATATTTGAAGTCTCATATACTAAAATAGAATTATTTTGAGGGACCTACTTTTTGTATTAACTATTTATTTATTTGAGAGAGAAAATGATTATATCATCTTGACATAAAATCTCTTATTCAGTGCATGATGACCTAATTTTAGTAATATAAAAAATTCAATGTAAACAATAATTAAAATATTAACATTTTATATATTTTTAAATCAATTTTAATCAATAAAAAGATATTAGATTTTTGAAATATGTTTTTGATATAGGGAAAAGTAGATTTTGAAGGGATCCAAAACTCTTTAACATAAAAGAGCAAGGCTGCAGAGAAAGCAAGCAGCCAACAAGAAAGAATAGCTCCAAAACAAGACCAATTAAGATTTACATTTAATATTTTAGAGCGGAGAGTCATGTCCAAAGACGACCGAGAGGATTTATCTTTTTTGCCCTTAACAATGATCCAGCCATCTTCCACTTTGAAATATGTTATTTATGCAAGTAAAAGTGTTAGGAATATCAAGTTTTTCAAAAATATTTTTTTAAGTGGCACCAAATTGATGTTACATATATTATAGTTAGAAAAGAAATGGTTAAACATATTTTAGTTGGAATGAATATAGCCAAATTAATTTATAGATGGAAATTCTTAAATTCTAATGTGCTTGAAAATTGGCCTAAAATGTGACACACTATTGAATTTTCACTCTTAAATAAGTGTTAAGATAAACCTGATTAGACATACATATTGACCTTTTTGTGTACTAAAACTAGTGTATATTTCTTGTGTTCTTTTTGGTTTCTTTAATGCATTGTAGGATACATGTGTTATGATAGATATTATACCAAACTTTTCGACGAGGCCTTGTTACAGCATCAAGTTGCTTTGATTGTGCACTCTGTATGTACTATTTGTTGTGATGCTATATGATTATCACTATATGTGATATGTTGTAAGACCATCAAGTGTTCTTGACGAGGTTTTTATATTGACATTTGAATGTTTGACTCTACAATATAGAATGGATGTGTAATGTATGTATATGTTTAGGGGTAAAAGCACAAAGTTGTGTCAGCACAACTGAATTTAAGTATTTCTAACTAAAAATCAATTTTGGTCAAACATATGATCTAGTAAGATTCATTCTAGCTAAGTTATATCCTTCCACAACTTTTTCAAATAAAATTGTTGGCTAAAAATGTATGGAGCATCACATTGAGTCCAATTTACCAAAAAAAATAAATTATTTGAAAAAATTGAAGTTTCAATAACTCTTCCTAATGTAAACAACATTTTAAAAAAAATAATATATTTATTTTAATAGTTTAATTATTTTTATATTTTATTTTTTATTTTTACTAAAAATAGGTTTTCAGCACAAAAAAAATGAGGTTGATTACTATGCGAAGGAAAAATACTAAAACTTATTAAAAAAATTTGAAAAAAATATGATGCACTAGATAAAAGAATCTATTTTAATATGGTATAATTTTGTTTCCATTTTACATAAATACTTAATATGAAAGTTGACGTTCGATGAAAATAGTTGTTTTTTTATTTGCGCACATTTTAATATTTATTTAAAAATATATATTTATCAAAATTGGAAAAAAAAATCCATGCACCAAAATTTCAAGTTATAAATAAACACAAAAAATTTGAAAGAAAAAAAAAATTTACTATAAAAAGTTTGACGTCCCATGCAACTTCATTTTATCGGCAACTAAATTATAGTTTTAATTTATTAAAAACTAGTTTAAAATAATTTTTTATATATTTTTTTTTAAATATAAACATAAAATATACTAAAAAATACATATTTTACTAGTTTACATCATTTCAAGTTTAAAAATTGGATCACGTTGGTTGTTTCCTTTATAAAGTGTGACACAGCTTTGTGCTTTTACCCTTAGATCATTACAATGTTTTAGCTTAATTGTATTCACTATATTTGTGTAAAATCCACCTCTCAAGCACAATTTTTTTTTATTTGCCTTATGGAGTTAATTGTATCAATTTAGTTATTTTTTAAAAATGTTTATTTTCACTAGAAATATTTTTTGAAAAATAGCTTTGATGAATGGAAAAATAAAGTAAAATGGGAAAAGGGTGATATTCTCCCTATGTTAAAATAATTGATACATTTAATGCATTATTAAAATATTTAACTACTGCAAGGATGATTAGATTATGTGCTTTAAGTGCTTACTCTTTCATGGCTAAATTTATTGGAATGATTGTATGATTTCTTGTTTCCATGCATGTATATCTATGTTTTTATGACCAATAAATTATAGGATTCAAGGTTTAATCCATCTAGATCCCTTTCCAGAGGTAGTCATAAAGTAAAAATTATTAGCTCCAAAGAAGGTAGCAAAGCTTTGGAGCAGGTCACACAAATCTACAGTGAGTCTCAACATTCTAAGATAGTGTTCTGAATGATGAGTTATTTGAATTGATGATGGTTTGACCAAATCCATTCTTTGAATTCAATCTTGATGGATGTTGCACATGAGTAGGTCTTTTAAATTAACTTAAGTTATATCTTCTACATTTTCTCCTTAAATCAAACTCAAGTTTCTCTTGAAGGAACTATCCTTTATTGTGATAGGAATGTATTTCCCCACACCTTCAATCAAGGATATCTCCTAGTTAGGCTATTGATGCTTTCTTTGAATAAAGAGACCGTGAATCTCAAGCATAAAATATGAGAGAGAATATTAGATCAACTAAGTCATTCATTATTTTAAGCTTCAATTTAGCCTCTAGTTTCTAGATTAGAAAATAAGGCTCAAAGATATGAAGGAGCCATCAAATATTTATAGTTTAGTTCCTACTTTAGATTTATACACAATCTATCTTAAATATTATTTATAATGTGACCCATAGGTGGTCCCATGAGAGTGCAAAAAAGAAGGAAATTTGTATGATTTTACATTAGCTTCAAGAAATCACTCTAAAAGGAGAGTTGGGACCACTCTATTAGAAGGAGGTGTTCTCAAAAGCATAAAAAATATAAAATCAAAAGAAAACAATTATCTTTCAATATTTCCTTCCCATGTATGAATCTCACTCAATTTTATCTTTCAATATTTAATTTAGTATCTTGATCCTATTTTGTTTAGTTTCAACATGTCTGTTTAATTTCCATGTTATTCTAATATAGAAGTACTTTTTCTTTCATTCTAATTCAATTTTTATGTTTGCATGTGTGTGAAATAGATGATAGAATAGATGCTAAATCCTATGTGGGTTTTTATGTTGCAAGTAAGATGGTAGTCCAAGCTACATCTTAATTAGGATAATTCAATTTGTCATTATCAAAACTTAGAAACAAGACCATCATCTTGAACTCCCTCCCAAAAAAATTCTTACCACAGATAGCTCTAGACACCACCCCAAATTGATAAAATTAAATGGTAGGAAATTGATGACTACAATGAACCTATAAAGGGATTTAGGGAATTTGGAATAAAAGGGAGAAATAGTTTTTTCTTTTTGTTTCTCCTTTGTGAACCTCTTGCTCTACCACCCCCTCCCCCCCTGCTTCCTCTCCCTCCTCCTCTTATAAAGATAATGAATGCAAATTGATGGAGCTTTCATTGAGATTTCTTTCAAGGGGAATAACTTGAGAATTAGATTGCTTGTGTTTGTGCTTCAAAGAGGATATTTCTTCATTGCTTCTAGTTTGAAACTGGTAAGGTAATTTCCATTTATCTTTGAATAAAAAAATATTATTTCTTCATTATTATGGCCAAATTAGGTGGAGACATAATACTTCTTATATGAATGAATTATTAGATTTTATTTCATATTTTATGCATTGTTTTAAATTTTTTTAAATGTATCGATAGAGCCAAGGTTATAGGAGATTTTCCCAAAAATCTATCATGTACTTATGAGTGGAATTTTTTGAGAAAAGGTGTCTTAGTCTTGCATTCCTAATGTTCATTATTTAATACTTTGTAATATTGTATGTATAATTTACTATTTCATCTTTAGTGTTCTTTGTCCTCAAGTGGGAAGTAGGCATCCTCTATTTGAGATGCCACTATTTTCATCTTTAGTTGATTTATCCTCAATCCTATTTGAGGCAAGATTCCTTGCCCATGTGTCAACATCTTATGGAGTTGTAAGATCATTATGGTGTCAATTACTTTGAAAAATTATTATGATGTGTAAAAGCATGTAAGAGGGATGCTACATTAGAATCTTTACTAGCATTATGATAGGTGTAGACACTTTACATGGAACATATTTGTGTATTGGTAATAAATACAAATTGGTTGCCCAAGTTTGGGTGGTCAAATATAATATGTATGACATATATGACATGTTGTAAAGAGAATATGCTAAATATATATGGGAGAAACGAGACCAAAGAAGAGCATTGAAATATAAAATTGAACTTTGGTTGTGATACATATCTTATATTTGTGAATGGATTTTCCAAATAATTTATGGTTTCTAGTTTGTTCTTCACCTATATATTGGTGCTATTTGTAGATTTTTGTATGGTTAATTTGTAGGTACCATTTTACTACTAGAATCATTCAAAATATGTCTATTGGTGATAACCCTACAAAGTATTTAGACTATAAGTGTATTGTAGCCATGTTAATATTCTCAAGAATAATATTGGGCTACTTTGGAGTGTGAATTTTTTCTCCCAAAATGGTTTTCCTTGTGTAAACTTGTGTTGTGGTATATTTTTGTTTATAGTTTATATGTCTTTCTCCTTTTTAGTTAAAAAAATATAAAATTTGTACATTACCCTTAGGATTTCAAGTTTAAATTATCTTAGGAAGTTTTTATGCATACCTTTCTTCCTTTAATGTGGTATTAGAGGCTAATAACCTCATATTCTAAGTGTTAGGTAGATATTTTTTCATACTAATCTTCGTTTGAGTGGGATATTGCACATAGGGGTTTGATCTTATTGTAAGAAGAGATGGAAAGCACATCTAGAATAAAAATGTAAAAGTATTATTTTATAAATTTTGAGTTATGGAAACTAAAAAGAGAATACATGCTCATAGATAGATATCTATGGGTTGCAATATCTAGAATGAAGCCTATTGCAAAATCACAGGATGACTAGAACTTAATGGAAATAAATGTGAAGAGTCTTCTTAGAGTGTGTTTGGAATATTTATTATTGTTGAATTATCACACTTCTTTGGAACAACTTTGTATATTTGTATCGAGTTAAATATATAGCAAACAAATTATATTTGTGAGAAAGAAGTTGTATACTCTTAGGATGGGGATGGTTTCCATACTTAACCAATCATATGAATTCATTCAATATGATAGCCAACTATTTAAACTCCATTAGAGTGAGGATGTAGGAGGAAATTTGCATGAATTTATTGTATTTTTTTGTAAATACATGGGACCACCTTGTTACAATCATGGGAGCACTATGATGAAGTTGAAAATAGATGAGGTGATGGTATCATTTTTTCTAAAGAGATGATTCTAAATCATCCAATGAGGCCCTAACTATTCATGGTAGAAAGAAATAAAAAGGTGAGAACTTGGAAAAGAATTGAGAATATTCTAGATCTAAATCACATGGGGGATCCAAATCTCCTAGAAATTCCAAGGAAAATTGTTGGAACTATGGAGAGCCTAGCCATTTTTAAAGAGATTTTAACGAGGAGAAGAAAAATGAAAAAAAAGACTCAAAGGATGAATTTGAGAAGTCCTCTTAGGTTGATGGTGGTTCCTTTATCAAGGTCTTGGCTACACATGAATCAAAAAATGCATGAATAATTGATTTTAGTGCCTCTTTTCACATGGCCTCACATAGAGGTTGGTCATAGAATATGAAG